>VZTG01003212.1:321179-396179 GCA_013397845.1 Melanocharis versteri | reverse complement strand
GGAAGCTCTCCGTGTCCCTGCCGTGCCCGGCCGCTCGGGGCTCCCCGCGGTTCGGTGCGGCCGCGCTCAGCGCAGCGCCCGCGGGGGCCGGGAGCGCCCCGACATTCAGCGCTCCCCGCCGAGGTGTGAGCCCCGCACCGAGCCCGCGGCACACACAGCACCTCTCCTTGCCCACCAGCGTCACCCCGGCCCCGACCGACCGGGCAGAGCCCCGGCGGCGGCTCAGCGCATCCACGGCCGGCGCTGCGCCTGCAGCCGCTGCTGTCCAGGGAACCGCGGCCAGCGAGGACAAGCGCAGGGTGGCACAGCCCAAATCTGCTCCGAGGGACTACTGCAAGGGCTGCGTGAGACACCAAGCAGTGGTTTCACACCACGAAGGGCCAAAGCACAGGATTTCATTGATGAATCCCATCAAGTGCCCAAAAGCCTGTCCACAGGCACAGACTTTGGGATAGCTTGCCCTTCAGTGAGGCAGGCTGGGACCTACATCTCACAGTCAAGGCTTCTTTCTTCAAAAGCTTTCTTTGGCCAACCAAGGCCATTGCCATCTTGTATAGAGACAGTGCTGCCCATTGGTCTCTACCTCAGCCTGGCTTGTTTATCCATCTGCCTGCACCGCCAACTGCACACAAGCCTCTGCCTGCTCATGGCTGATGCCCTCCAGCCACCAAGGATGAAGTGCATGGTGCCAATCGGCCTTGCTAGCAGCCTCCACCTCTGCAAGAAGCTCCCACCGCTCTGTGAAGCCCTGCTGTCGGATTGCTGGCAGCAGCCGTAGGGGCTGGCACTTGGGGACAGGACTTCACTCCTCACCTCCTCGGTGCCCTACAAGGCCAATCCATCCCATCCCCAGTGAGAAACAGTAACACGAGTAACTTGAACAAAACCCCAGAATTAGAATCCCCACAAAATGAGCCTGGTCAATCTCCTCAAAAGCCTGAGCAGACACACAAGCAAGGCTGGAGAAGATCAAGAATGCCCCTTAATTAAAACTGGCTAACACTTCTATAATATTATCTGATGCTCTGTACTCTTTTCTGCATTATCTCAAAATTTCATGTGGTAAATCAATCATGACAAACACAAACGTCTGTACTTTCTTTTTGCCACAGCAACTGACATATTTATATATATATTTGATGCTTTACAGCCACAGCAATATTTCTAAGTTTTGCCATTCCAATAGAGCATTCTCTGGCTTATTATGTAACAATAATATTTTTCAACCCAATTTTCATTTCACTGAAGATCTGCCTAGAGAAGGACAAACACTTTTAAAATTGCAGCTTAACTCCTATAAGCCTGGTTATTTCAACAATGCCCACTGATTCCTGCTCAACTAAAACTCATGTGAGGCCACATAAACCCTGCCAGAATGTAGCACCAAACCCAACCCCAAAGTACAAAAGAAGTAGACACCATAACCCTGTGCCTGCCAGCAGCAGTGTGTGTCCATCAGTGAATTATCTCATCTTTACTTGCTACAGTGCTAATTCATCTCAGGAATCAACATATCCTGTTTGTTTGGGTTTTGTTTACATATGGAACTAAGTTATTCTTCTTCAATCCCTTCTTTACTATGCTCTGTAATTTTTATATTAACAACTGACTTTCCAGGGGAACTTCTCAAAAGACAAGAAAGATAACAGGATGCTTTTGTGCTTTTGATATCAAACATAATTTTCAGCACTGGATTAACACTAAATGGGTACTTCTCAGATTAATCAAATTAAATTCACTTACAGAAATACCAATATGAATGTGTATATAAAACCTGCTGCAGTGGAAAGTAACTAGTTCAGAATTATCATGCACTTTCTAACTGCTCTGCATTTAGTTTACAAGTTGAAACTGTAGTCATCTCATTTTTGGTTAAAAAACTATGTATTGCCTTTCTGAAATTGCCATTCCCATTATGTGAGAATCAGAAGTTTCTTAAGAAAGTTTGACTCTGCAGAAGAAACTTCAACCTCCAAGTTTAGAAAGCTTTTCTAGTTCATGTCTTAGAGGACATAAAAATTACATTATTAATTATCCCTCAGAACCCTGCAATTAAAACCAGGATGGATTGCTATGGCACAAAGAATTCCATAGAAGGATGTTATTCTTTAGAAAATTATATAAAGGATGGAAGCACCCTGTAATAAAAAAAACCCTGAATGTTTCCTACTTTTGTGCTGTATTCATCTCTAAATCTCTAACAGATTTTTGCCACGGATCAGTGCCATCTCCAGAGCTCTCAGCACTCCTCTGTGATCCAGCCACATGGCACAGGAAGGTCAAATTAAAAAAAAAAAAAAAAATCACCTTTCTCAAGCAATAATTGCCACCCTTAGAAATAATAATGAGGTACTATTCCCTGCACTTCACCAAAAGGAAAAAATGTCCCAGCTGGGCATTCTCAGGGTGACTGGGCTGCTTCTTATCATAAGAGAAATCATTCCTGCTTCCATCCACCTTGTTTGAGTCCATCTCATATATCCATGGAATACATATGTTGTATGACCTAATGTGGGGAAAGCATTAACAGTATTTCATTTATAAGGTTAAACTCTGACCTAACTTTAACCTCACAAAATGTCAGTGATATTCAAATTATTTCAGCTGCTGTTGAATACAGGCAAAAGCTCATGAAATTTCGAAGCAGCACCTACCCCGCTTGGTTCCCAGATTGTTCTACAAGTCTATCAGAAACAGAAGGTGAATTTTGCAAATTGCCAGGCAGGCTATCGGGCAGGGTTAACCCCACCTTGATAACCAGCATTCACCCAGTCCTTATCTCTGCTTTTAGCACTAGTATGGAACAGCATTCCTTTTCCACCCTCCCCCCACAGCACTATCCCTCTAACTGCCGGTGCTGTACTTTCCTTCAGCTGGAAGGGAAAAACTATTCAATTAGCACTTTTACACAGAGGAGTAGTGTCTTATATTAAGTTCCTTGCTCTGCTAGGTGTCTGTCACAGTGTGTCCAGCTCAGGTTTAGAGCTGACAGATGCTTGTCAGGGAGACAGAGCTCCACTCAAAACTATCAAACATACCCATTGTTAAGGAAACATGGTTCTCATTACCCTGTTGGTGAGTACCCATGGGAAATACTGACAGTCCTATTTCAGATCCTACTTAGCATATGCCATTCCACACAACTCATCCTTGTGACATTCTACGTGTCACTTTTACTGGAAATCTCACAGGAAAGATAAGATATTGCTGTTTGTGAAGGTTAACCTCAAGGTTATCAGGGCCCATGCAGCACAGCATGACTAAACCTAAAATCACTAGTAAAAATACCAGTGAAAGGAAGGCTACTGAGAATAAGAAGTGAGTAAAAGGTACTCAGGTCAGAAAGCCATTTCATGATGAAAAAGTTGAAGGGTATCTGGTCTACAACCAGTTGAGCAAGGATACAAATCAGGACCGGTGAGATGAAGCAGAAAGCTGCTTGCTGGTGGCAGGGAGAAGTTCTTTAAGTTAGGGCAAAGTATTTAAGCAAGTTAGTTGTCAGTGGGAAGGGACAATATACTTGAAAGCACGGAGCTTCAGGGCTCTTGTGCTCAGAGCTGCTGAGCCCAAGAAGTTCTGTAGCCAGTGGCAGAAATAGCTCTCCCAGCATAGTTCTGGGAGGTGCAGAAAAGCCATGAAAAGTCTACTACATGTCTGTAAGATTTTTTCTCTGTTATTTAAGTCCTGCAAATTGAAGCAATGCTTCATTTGCAACCCCTACAACTTCTTTTTCTAATGTGTACTCAAAAATCTGCCTCCAAATACCTTTAAAAACAGTTTCTTTCATAGAATTAAGATGGTTTATGTAGAGTCACAAGTGTTTCATTCCTTCCTGTCCTTCCCATCAGTATATTTACTGATGTTACAGACCAAATCTTCCCCTTGCTGCTTCATTATTCATAGAAGGAACAGAGGATGCTCCTTGCCATTTATTTCTGCTGAACTACAAATATTGCACTGGTTTTGAAATAGGTCCATGGGAGCAATAATAAGAAAAAGCCAATCGCTGAAAGCTGAAAAATAAGTGAAAGATAAAAGGGCCATTATTCCGGAATCAATAGCACTGCTCCCTAAAAGGCGTTCTCCACTGAGGTAATCACATTTGCCGTGGTGGAGCCGCAGCAGCTGCGCGGTGCAGAGGGTTTGCAGAGTGGGGCTGGTTGCAGGAAGCAGTGCAGGGGTGTGGGGGGAGGCAGCAGGGCAGAAGGGAGTAGCCAGTGCCACAGTTTTGTTCGCTCAGCCAAAGGCTACCTGTACCACACAGCTGAAACTCCCTGGCAGAAACTTTTGAAAAGCTACTTTGTGAGCTTGCAACCTATGGGATCTTAACACATTCTGTTTCGGTAAATTCAGCTCTTGCTCTGAATCCTTATATTTGAAAATACCACTGAAATGAGTAATTCTTTGGAGTTGAGATTTATGGAAGTTTCTGCATAATTCTCATTTAATTTATATATATTTACAAATTATATTATACTCCCATTAAGTACGCTCTGGAAATAAGAACCTATGGATAGGCTATTCATGATATTATGACAAACATACCAAGAATACCAAGGCAATTTTTTTTTTATATTCTGCAGAATCAGACTTTTTGATAATATAACAATTTCCCAGAATCACCCAAGATGATAAGAGGATTCAGCTGTTATTATAGGAATTATTGATCCCATCTAATAGAAACCCGTATGTACAAACTTGTCGAAATATTTCCAGAAACAACCTTCATAATGTGTAGGAGTGGATGGAAGGGAAACAGCTGGCAGGCATTTTCAGCTTTTTCTGTGAGGCACAGAAGAACCAAGTCAGACAGGGAGAATTTGGAGTATTTTCTCCAAAACAGCTCTAGGCAGCACTGTGAAGACTGATGGATGTCTGTGAAGTCTGTGGTGTCTGTGGGGATTCTGTGAGTCTGATTCTGACCCATGGCACATCCAAGATGGAATACCACAGAATATGCACCAGAAGAAGAAGAAGCTTAATTAAAACCTGCATGTAATTATTTCTTGATGCAGAATTATTAGGTACACTTGAAAGTAATCTTGAAAGTCCTTGAAAAATAATCTTTTAGAAATAGTTTTGCTCATGTTCATTTTTTACCTTTATATGGACAGCAATTCCACACTGAGAATACCAGACACATTTCACAGGTTGTGTTTCTTTTTATCAAACATTTATAAGCAAGATTTAAATTCCACTTCCGAAGAACCAAATCAGCAGAAAATCCACTTTACAGCCAGTATCGTAGTTCAACAATCTTAAATTCAACTGCAAACAACAGAAGGGAACAGGATGAAAAGCCTTTTAAGTTAGCTAGTGTGAAGCCCTGAAAATGGATAAGCTTCGTTACCTTTGATAACACTGTTGAAATTCAGGACCCCCTTTAAAGCCCCAGAACAACTTCGCAACTTTGGAAATGCAAAATAGAACACAGACCACTCTCCTTATTTTGCACTTGAATTAAAATGAATTTCATTTAACTACATAAGGCAGGCTTCTTCTTATGTTTTGGAATACTTACTGACAGGTGTTGCAATCTAACGAACTTCAGAAGCCAAGTCCAAAATAACAAGCAAACCAACAGACATGCACATGGAAACAATATTTAGAAAGACAGTCCTGGCTTGCTAAAAACACTTCAAATCACCTATCAAAAGGAATGCCATTCACAACACTACAGATTGTGACCAACATATACTCCTTAAGACTCTAGGACCAGTATACGTTTTAGATTTAAGAGAAGTGACCCAAGTTTCAGGCTGACTTCCCCAGAACTTCCCTGATGCCAGCATTTTTTTCTTGAGGTTCTTGCTAGCTCTGGCTTTTGGAAGTTCTCTCCTTTAATGGGCATGCATCCAACCTTCAATTTGCATATTTCAGTAATAATTATTCTCATATCTTGGAAGATACGTTCCCTGACTTCCCACTGATGGAACATTCTGAGATTCAAGTAGAAATTTTAAGTGATTACAGGATACATAGGGTGGGCTCAGTTTTTTGCTTGGAGATAGTGAAATTTAAGTAACAAGGCAAAGATTGAAAGTTTCTGGAAATTACAAAGTGAAAAGGAATAGTCACTAAGAGAGAATTATCACGCTAGCTATAGCATAAAGATCGTGTTGCTTAAATTTAATTATCTCTGGGCAATATCAGAAAATTTGTGAGCAGCTCACAAATAAAAGAGAAGTGTGCACTCATGAATTTTCACTAAAAGGAAATGGAAGAGGAACAGGATTACTATTATTATTTCAGAAGGCAATTATTTACATATATCTCATGCTAGCTATAGTATACAGATCTTTGTAATTCCAGAATTCAATGTCATAGCAGAATCTACTCCTAACGAAACCCTTAATACACTGAATGTTCCCAGTTATCCAATTTCTTTTCCCTGTATTTCAGTGGAACAAAAATTCTGTATGCAACAGGCTAACTTGGCAACACACATTTGAAGAAATGTGGAAGGAAACTTCAAGTGCATCATATTTTACTAAACAGCACAAAACCAGAAATACGCAAATGCACAGTAAATACCAGGTTTAAAGTTGCCTAACATGCTTCCTGTTTTTTCCAAAACAATTCAGCACTGACCTGAGATAACTTTTCTTTCTTTTCTCCCAGTTTCAACACCTATTCTCCAGCCTACAAAACCGTCTGGATCAAAAGCCAGTATTGCAGATGTTCCTGGTAATTGTACTACAACTACATCTCCATGCAGGAATCTAAGAACAGACTTCTCAATGGTTTACTAATTACTGCCAAGAGATAAATTTCAGCCATTCTTAAAAGTTCCTCTCCTGTAATAAAAGAGAAGTCATCTCTGTTGTACTATTTCTGCATCCCAGGTGCTCTGCTGGAGTCATTCCTTGGCACACAGCATGGCTCTTTAGCTCCTTTACAGAGACGATCACAACAGATCAGGACATGTTTCAATTTAGATTTTTATCTCTCATTTTCAGGTCCATCAGTGAAAATCCACTTACATGACAAGTGGAAGGTAGCCCCTGTGATAGCCTAAAGTGTTCCACTGATGCACCTTGCCAAAAGAAAACATATAGCCGATGTGACACATGCAGCAGTAGGAGCACCAATGTCTTGCTGAGCTCGTACAGAAATTACAGTGAAAGCCAGAGGAGACCAATGCCTCCCACATTTCCTTCTGAAATCGAACATACCAGTGTCAGCATGCAAAAGCAAGCAAGGTGATAGATGTTTTTGAAGGCTGTGCATATCATCCAGGCCAGATTCGCTCGTACATAATGTAGCTGACAATCTCCAGCACAGCTGATTGGTGCTCTCTTCTGCACCAGACAACAGCCAAAAGGTACCATTTAAAGGAACTATTCAGGCAGAGTACGGGTGACAGAACAAGGTCCTGAGAAATTAAAAAGATTGCATAGGAAATGTACTTATAATTAGATATCAAATAGGATGTACCATAAAATACATGAAGTGCAATATAATTAGCCACTCCAAAGCCGCAGTAATTTTTCCTGTTTATATGGTTTATTTCTAGATCTTGTATTTCGCATTATTATTCAGATCATTCAGCTGCTGTCTTAAGTATCTAATGTGTGTCCTTGCAGACATACAAGGAGCAGCAAGAAGATAACTCTATATGAATAGTAATGAGCTATGGAGCAATAATCAGGGAAGACAAATTTCAAAAAGAAAGAGGGAGGGAGGGAAGGAGGGAGGATCTTTAAATAGCTAATATACCTGGAAAATACATGCTCAAGAAATCAAGGTCTTGGTTTTTCAAGCCATAAAATAAGGTCATTAAAGGAGAAACGCAATCCTATTTCCCCCTTGAATCAAAAAATGGTACTTTGGGGTTAAAAAAACCCACACTACCAACAAACAGAAAAAAAAATGTCCCTCCTCTCAATTTTTAGTAGCAGATAAGAGGAAATGAGACTATTTGAGTTGCAGATGTCACTAAGTTCTTGATGACATAACATTCACCCTGGGAAAGAGGTTATGAATAGGAAAAATGCCCTAGCACCCTGCTATTCTCAAGCTTATGGAGAATAGCAATAATAAGGATATTACATATTCCTTAAAATAACTTCAAGCATATTTATTTGCATATGCAAATTATCTTTAAAAAAAAAAGCCAACCAAGCTCAAGTAACATTAGCAATGTAGCTCTAAAAGCACAGAGTGTAGGATGAATTGGAAAACCTGCAGGAAAATTAAAAGGAAAAGTTGGGCAGATGGTCTGAGCTAAATTTTGTTCTCTCTAAATAATGTTCTTTTCCAGGCTACAGAATAACGAGGTAGTAACTTCAGGATACCTGTGTCCTCTTTGAGAAAGAAGAGCAAGGAGGGCAGATAGAAATTATTATTGCTGCAACATATCCATAAATGTTTGCCTATTTTGGGGGGGAATAGCTCCTTAGAAATCCAGAGGGATTTGAAACAGATTGAAGAACTATTCCTCCTTTTATCAAGCCATTTCTTCTCTTTCATACAGTTCTAATGAAAAAACCAGTCTTTTTAGAAGATACTAACAAAGAAAAATATGGCAAAGTGAATAAAAAGCATACTTTGGAAATGCAATCAAAATATTTTTCACATAGAAAAGTGAAAGGAATCAGATAATATTAATAAAAGGAATTTTGAAAAATTCAAAACACTTTGATCCTTATTTTCCAAATTATGTAAAGTCTGAAAATTGTAAGTATTTCTGTCAGCTCTCTGACATAATAATGTAACAACACTTACTGATTAATTCTAATTACCTTTTATCTTCTTAAAAATTATTTACTTTAACAAAAACCATTGGCTGCTGGCTAATTTTTTTCACACTCCTTATCAGCTTTGTTCCTTTATTCTCTTGGTTGCAGAGAATTACTGTTAAATGCATTATTTTAGCATTTAAATATTTGTATTAGGAGAGACACAGAAAGATGAAGAGAAGATGGTTTAGAAACCACGAAAAGACTTCAGAAACATTGCTCTGAGAAGAAAAATCTGTTTCCAGCAGTAGTATTACTTCTGAAATATAAACCAATGTGATCACCCAGACTAAAGCACATCATCATCAATCAAGGCTGGATGACAACTGGCAGTAAACAAGATATAGCCTTCACAGTCTTCTTTGTCCAGCAGAAGTTACAGTCTACAAGAAATAAAATGACAGGAAACACTGGGAAAGTTACCCAAAGAAACGATATGAAAGGTCTAGGGTCGTTGTGAAAAGACACAAAGCCTGTGAAAAGGCTTAAGGTTACAGAGTTTTACCAGAGATTTTGAAGGTGCAAGAGTGACTTTATGTGGAGTAGCAGAGTGCTTTGTCAAACCAGGAGTTTCATTCCCAGCTACAGGACAGCCTGATTCTGCAGGGCTGGAGAAACAAACGGAAAATGACGGACACCTGAACCCTGAATGCCACCTAAATAGATTAGGCCCAAGGGTGATGACCACACAGTTTTCACCAATATCCAGTACTGAGGCAGTCATTTACTTTCTCTGTCTACTTCACTTGTATGCCAGCCTCCCCATTAGTACTTCTCTCTTGCACTGATTATGGACACCAGGTCCTAGTCCAATTTCTCTTAGTTTTACCTTTTGTACACTAGAAGTAAAATGTGAGCAGTACTATCACTGTAACAAACATGGACCTATAATAAATATCTTCTGACTACTTCAAAGTCCTGTTCCAAATAAAGGAAGCAAACATCACACAGTGCTTCTTATGAGCAGGTTGGATCCCAGACATTGATCCCAAGCCAACTCAATACCCAGAACTTACAAATTCTCTCCATCCACAACCCTGGCCTTCCCAAATTGTGCGACGCATACCTCACCCAAATACAAACAGTAAGACAGGGCATCAGCAGTGATGCAGCACTGAACACAAAAACAGCTTTGCAATACCAACTGCAATTAATGAAGCACAGACCAATATCCTCAAGCTAAGAAAGATTATTAAGAGTCAAATGCATTGAATATGATGAAAACACATGGATTGGCCTCTTTTCTGGATCTTATAGGTTTTCTGAAAGACAGGTAGCAATTTGCTTGACAAGAGGTATGTAAAGCACTCTAGATTGAATTCAGTTCATTGCTGGAAGACTGGGGGGAAATGGATAGAGAAGAAAGAGTTGTAACTGTGACACTGTCATAACTATCACTCTGCTAATGTTCTGTGCTTTATGAGCAGAATGAGGTAGAGCTGTGTCAGTGATTTCTCTTTTAGCACTTTGATTCAAAACCACAGAGATTGGGCAGGAGAATTAACTAAAACCATCACTAAAATGCATTTAGAAGTAATGCTTAGGTTCTTAGGACCCTGCATTGCTAAGCTGCAGACTGATGACTAAAGCAGGGAGATTAATTAAATGCTATGATTAAATCCACAAAAAAACCCTGCTACTTAGCCGATTCTAGCCAGCTGCAGTTTCAGAAGAAAAAGTGTAACAAGGCAACAAAACTGAATATAGTGTTACAAAGCAACAAAAAATTTAATTTAATCAGGTGTCATCCTATCTCCATTTTTACAAAACCCTAGCGAGCCCTGATCTGAAACATGGGGGAAAAAGGGAGAAAAAACATTCTGGAAATCACTTTATCCCAAAGCTCCAGCTAAATCCTACCTTCTGCTCTGTTTCACAGAACATTTTCAACCTGATTTTGTACATATATACTAGAACACTTTCGATATATATTTTGCACAAAGACATGAAAAAGATTTATTTTTCTGATAGTCTTTACGGGTGTTAGAAAAATTGGCATGTTCAAAGGCTTAAATCTATTTGTATGTTGCAGAGGCACTGACAAAGCAACATCACCCAGACAGACCCTAGCATAGAAACACTACCTGGTGCTTCCTTCGACAGTGTACTTTAGAAAGCAGCTTGGAAAGAACCATATTTGCATCTACACACCTGCAAAATATTTCTGATTTTCCAGCAGTATTTGCAAGAGTAACTTCACCGATAAAATAGCGAGGCTTTCTCCATAGTTTGGGGAAAGAAAAGAACTCCTGCACCTTCATTGGAAACAGACACGATGCCTGCAAGAGAACTGCTAGATAGCAGGCATCTAGAGGGAGGAGCATGACAGGTCAAAATCTTCACTCCCACTAGATGGCAATATTGGTTCTTTTGCAAGCACAGAATCCGCTCTCATCGAAAGGAAACTGCAGTATTTTTCATGGTTTCCAAAGTTGCATTTTCTGTTTCAAAAAAAATAATAATCCAAACCAGGCTTTATTGATCGCAGGAGTGGGGAGAAAGGAGTTTGTAATACATACAAGTTAGCCAACATATGCATTAAACCGTAAATAAAGACTACAGTACCTCAAAAACACACTAAATTAATAATAAATGCAATATATGCTTTAAGGCTCCCAGGCTTATAATTAGACCCCACGTCAAATTAGATCTTCAATTTAATCCTTAACCACTATATCAGCAGGATGTGGCAATGGAAACAGCACATTTAAATCCTGCAGGAGAGAGCATCTCAATTTACTCTCAACCAACCTCCTGTAACATTAATCAGGAGCTTAGAGCAGTATTAAAAGACTCCAAATTAAAGAGGGCTCCAATTCTAGCTGTCATGATCAGAGGGAAGGTCACTATGAAACCAGGTCTAGAAAGAGCATCCTGATTACTTTTAAAAAAGAAAAAAAAAAGCAGTGCTAAAAAGTCAAATCTTTCAGTTTTTGAAAGAAACTAAATGTCTGCATGCATACACATGAACCAAAATGCATGAAGACATGTTTCTAAATTCTTCAAATCGTTCCACAAACAACACTTTAGGAAGTTTTTGTGTCAGCCTTAAAAATATTCAAGTAAGAATAGAGCTAACATAAAAACCTAGTGAAATCATCCTTCAAGCAAAAAAAAAAAAAAAATCACCCCATGTTCTTTCATAAAATGCTACAGCTTAAAAAAGAAAATGAATTTTCCATTGTGAACAGTTGTAAAGAAACAGCCAGATGCCAGTCATCACGTTAATCGCTGTGTTTAACTCTGCCCTCTAGCACTGGCTGAAGGAGCAGGGTATGGACACATCCCCAGCATAGACTGCAATGTGCAGAGGGCGGCAGGAGGGCCCAGACACACGCAGCACTCCGGATGAAGGATGGTGTCTGGGGATTACAAGCCCAGGACTTGGAAGAATCAAGTTCAAGGTTGCATACACTTGCATTCCCGTGCTAATCGATGGCCCTTACGTACAAACCGGAAGCCGAGGACTAAGCTTGGAAGAATAAATGTTCTATGAGTCGATCAGACACTACAACAGGGGACATATCAAAATACTAACCCCTGTTTTACAGCACGTCGTTCAAGAGACCCATTTCTGGTACAGTAGGATGCTGCCACATTCTACAGTTTAATCACCCACAGGAAGCTTATGCTCTTTTTACAAATAAACCACCAGCTCATAACCCCAGATCCGTCCTGACTCGTGGACTGAAGCTATTTCAGAACATGAGACAGACAGTCATTTAAGTTCTATTCATAATTTATTATTTTGCTTTGCCAGTAATCTCATTATACAACTTTCACACAATTGAATGAAGCTTGATACAAAACCATTGCTTCAAGTCACTTCCCAGATACTTTCCAGTATCTCCAGTCTTGAACAAGGCCTTGAAAAAAAATAGTGAAAACCTCATGGATCCTTTAAACAGTGCCAAAACCAATGAGAAATGTTTGGTTGTAGTTAACTGGTTCAATCTCAGAATGCCTTACTCAAAGTTTTCGGAAGGCATTTTGCACATTATCAAAGTATCTTCAAGTTACAATGTAACATATGTTCTGGTAGTGGTACACTTGTTTCCAGAAAAAAACTAAACTATGATCAAAATCTGGTTTAAGAAATGGACTTTTCCCCTTCCCTTCCCCATCCTTTTTCCTCTCCTCTTCTCTGCTCTGGTTTATATTTGCTTAGCATATGAGAGACAACAGAAGACAATGTTCTCCTCTAGGAGCCAGTAATACAGTCCCACTACTTCCAAGCAGCAGCCCAGACAGCGAGCAGAAATTACATGCAGAGCATGAAACTTGCTCTCCCTTTGGGCAATCTGACTCCCATCCAGTGTCTGTCCACACAGACCTACATGCAAATACACACATCTAATTTACTGTGTTAAAAGTAGAACTCAAGAATATTGTACAATTTCCCAACTATTCTTAGAAAGTATTAAAATTTTCCAGAAACTAGGATTTATGTGAATGAAAAATGTTAATATTTGAGGAAGTTTTCATTTAGTGCTCCCTCACAAATTCCCCATTATCTGCAAAAGATGTCCAAATCCTACAAGGCTGGCTCCACAGCTTTTAAACACTAATGCCAAAGGCAGTTCATGAATCCATAACTGACAGCACCAGTCAGCTCCCTAACAGTGATGGTGTCATAAAGATCTGTCCCAGTTTTGGGGTCTCCTTCAGCAGAGTCATCAGTCCCTTCATAAGGACATGTGGTATCTTACAGCAGACATAACTTAAAGACCATATTGTACACAGCAAAAGGGAAATGGCCTTGTCTCCAGCCCTGTATTTTCCATCAGCTGGTGGTGCTACAGCAGATCATGCTCCAGTGAAGCACAGAGGCACTGACATACTTTATGAAGCCGTGCTTTGCTAATGCTCATGAAAATGAGATTCATCATCAATAACACCACTGGGTCACAATATGCCATCTGAAATGCAAATGTCATTCTGGACTGCAGTCAGACTAGGGGTGAAGTACTCAGAAATGAATGAAGGTGACTTGAATGTATCCATGCAGATAAAAAAAAACCTCAAATGCCCTCCTATGTAACACTGACTTTCCTCATTTCCCAAGGAGAGGATTCTGCAGGAGCTGTCAGCACTCTGCACAATGAAGCCATAAGTGATACTGCCTGTGATGCTGTCACACAGCATTGCCCATTAGATGCTGTGTTATGCAGGTATTTATGATCAGTGGGTCTCTAATTAACCATTCAATACTCCTCTGCTGCTTTTCAATGTATAAATCTCTTTTTCCTTGAGAGCCAGTAGCAACAATGGACCAGGATACACCGGAATATTCAGGATGATATCAAACATCACCTGCAAAATTTTTAGGTTTAGAATCCGAACTCATTGTTCTGGCATGCTCAGTTCAAACACACCATGGAGACCAGCCCATTCTGAGTACATTAATTGCTGCAGACTGCCCTAACTTTGCAATCTGTCCTCTTTCCTACCATGTAGCAGCCATGTAGAACACCCACCCTCAGCTCACACAGTCATAGCTACTGTCTCTTCCTAACATGTTAATAATACATTGCTCTCTTCGTTTGGTGATTAAGGCTTAGAGTCAAAACCCAGGCACTTGATAGTCGTGCCAAATATGTGATAATTTTGTTTTAAAGGCTAAGAACACCCACGGTGAATTGACTAAATTTGCCAAAATTAATATTTTATTCTCACAATAGCCATATGCTATTCATTTCTACCTTAGCCTGAAAAGAGCCATTGTAAATATAAAGATCTCAGTAAAAACATTTTCCAGCAAATTAAAACAATTTATTGCACCAATGGAGAAGGGCAGGACAGAACCTGTGAGGTCAAAGAAAGTCAGTAAGCTTGACTTTAGAGAATTCATCAGAAAAAAAAATTATCAAAAGTATTCCAAGCCCAAAAGAAGAGCTTCCAAGAATGTAGGTGAGTAAGTCCCTTGGATCAACCTGGCTGCAAAGAAAACAATCTTACCATACAGAGCTAAAATGGATTGGTCAGTGCTAGGACAGAACACTGCATGAGGGTCAAGTTTAAAACCTCTGTGTCAGGTTTTACTGTATTGATACAGAAAAATAAATGCAAAGGTTGTCCAGACCCTTAAAGAGCAGGCAAATCTAAACAGTCTTCCTTCCTTCCTTCAGCAAATGTAAACATTTAAGGCAGAACCTGCTTCAGCTAACAGCCAGCAATCTTTCCTCCTAGGTTTTCCTTCCCTGCTCTCCACAGAAAATCTCAGTGATAGAGACAGAGTGCATGGGAGGTGGGAGGGAGAGTTATGGAAACAGAATAGGGAGCAGAGGGTATGGAAAAAAGTTTATTCTCTACAGATAGCCCAGCTCCAAAAATCCTTCCATGCAGTCACTTCTAGAACTGAACGGGAAAGACCTGTCTTCTCCCTGTCTGCATCCCCACACCTCCCACACATCAGGAACGGAGAAGGACAGGAGGGTAGAAGCAAGAATTCCAGTGTTACCACTGCTAGACTCAGCAATAAAACACTCATTAACTTCAGCAAGGCCAGGATTTTATGCCAGATTCACAAACAAGTCATTTATAAAACTCCAGAACAGGTCCCCAAACTATCTGTCAAGGAAAAGCAAGAATCTGATGAGATATATTCCCCCAAGTCTGCTCTTTCTGTAAGAGGTTTTATTTTATTTGGCTCTAGCTGTAATGTATTGCTAAATGTCATTGTAAAACACAAAAAATATTCATTCATAAATATTCAGTAACATACTGAACTTACAGTGAACTACATTGGCTGCAGCAGCAAATTTAACTCACAACACACAGAATCCTAGAAGCCACACATCTAGATCTAATTTATTTAGCTGCTGATAAGAAAACAACTGCATGAAAATAAAGTGGATCCTTGCTTTTAGAGCTACATAGCACATCCTAGTACAACAGGCTGGTTGCCAAACTCCGAGGAAGGTATCCCACTGACCTTCAAGACCTGAAGCTGTGGCCACAAACAGTATTGGCTCTTTTACAGATGTGTCTCTCCAACAGATTCCCCCAGTACCTTCACAGTCCCTCACTTTGCTTTCTCTCCCCATCATATATGAAAAAATCCAGGCTCTCTATGAGGCAGGGGATTTTGTAAAGGCAAATGCACCCTTAGAATGATGTAGCGATGTTCATTCTGGGGGCAATTACAAACAAATACCTACTATACCTGGTATATTCTCTGTTGCAGTTCTTTCACTGCAAGGCCTAACACGCACAGGAATTAGTTCAACTGCTGTAGAAAAACATCCTTTAGGTGTGAAACCTCAGCTGCCTAAGGACACAGAACTAAGATTTGAATAAGGAAGTGAATGACATCATGTAAGATTGAATTGAAAAGTTTGTTACTTGGTGACTGACTTCTTTCTTAGTCATGAGTATCCTTCTAGTCCAAGACTATGGACTGCCTGGATGTTTGCAGGGAAAAGAGATGCACCATCTCAAAACAGGGAGATTCATACTCTGAAAACAACATAAAATTAATGTTTCTATCATGCAAAACAAGGCCTGGGTGACATGACCACAAAAGAAAACCCAACAAAACAACCCCAAACCAACCCCAAAGCTCTTCCTATTTATGTTCCAATCAGAAGAGAGTACTTCCAACTACCATCCCTGCTGAGCCTCTGCTGAAAAACTGCCACTGGAAGCAACACAGGGAAGTTGCTCATAGGAGTACTAACATCTATTCCAGTAACCGGAAAGTTTAGCTTTGCAGCCTATCAATTTGAGATAGATGCTCTGGTGGCTTCTAAAATAGTCATAACAAGGTTTCAGGGATTCCACTCCACCAGAAACTACTGAATAGTGACCTTATTTTGATACTCTTGATTATTTCAACTTCTTCCAGCTGATAATGAAAACTGAAGTTAGTGATAAAGATTCAGGGATAACAATAGTCTATTAACTTACTGCAAAACAAAAGATCACTTTTCTTCTTAGTCGAGGAATTTTCAGCTCCGCATTTCTGTTGCATCAGTAGTATTTTGGAAAGATGAGATTCACACCAGGTATAAATCAGTGCAACTCTAGCAAATTCCAGTGGAATTACACCAAACTCCACATAGCATAAGCCATTCTGTGCAATTGCCAAAAAGGAGAAAATGGAATTCGGCTACAGAACGGTTTGGCTCACGTTGTCCTCATGGGGAAGAAAAAGCCCATACACACTCTTCTTCAAACCTAGGCTAAAAAGGCAGGACAGAGAATGTTTAAAAGGCGGAGCCCAGTTTATTCAACAATGACTATTAAGGAGTTTCTGAACTTACGAGAAGGAAAGACATTTGATTTATAAATGTAAATGCTAGAAGTGGAAATATTTCTCTAGTACTAGCAGAGTCTACCTGAAGGTAAACATAAAGCACAGGAAAACAGCAGCAGCAGTCATGATAAAGTCACTAAAGGAAGCAGGGAAGTGCTTCCTTTTCAGCACTTACTATTCAAATGTAGAACACCTTTAGTAGCAATTTTTCCTAGAACAATTTTTCAGCTGTCTTACCCTACTTCACACATAGCCAAATCCCAGCCCCTAGTGAGAGTGCAGATGGCAAAGCTGAGGACTTAGGAAGGAAAAGAAGAATGGTAGAGAAAGAAATTTTTGAGTCACAGCCCAAATTTTACACAAAAGACTTTTAAATTCCTTATCTTCATGACTCAGAAGAATAGTTTGTTGCCTGTCTGAAATAATTTTATATACAGCACATTTATGTTCAAAGGTGGGTGAATAGAAAAGAGTGCTGGATTTTTAGAAGACGTAAAACAAAATTCTCCTTCACAGAGCCAGACCCTGCAGCTTGGGCGTAAAGCTGAGGTTGCTGGCAGGGGGGCAGAGGGAGGAAGTGTGCAACCACTAGCAAGGCAGAAAGAGCATTTGCTGTATGCAGTAGTGGTAGACAGAATAAGAAAGAGGAAGAGACTTCTGCTTTTGCAAGCACACAAATTCAGTTTACTACAAGAATACGAAATCACAAAAAAGTTTCTCCCGATTTCATTTTACAGCACCTCTGCCTTTAAACAGACTGCTTTTGGGTGTGTTCTCTCCCAAAACCAGGCAAGTGAGCATTAGCTCAGAACTGACCTAGCCACAAAGACCACCTGAACACGCCCATCTTCAAAGATACGCTCAAACAAACAGCCCAAATCGTCTATTTAAAACTCCGTATTTTGATCCTTCTCCAGGCCAGCAGTGCCGTAAGACAGCTGCCCTGCTGCAGAAGAGGAACACCTGTTAAAGTGTTCTTTAATAGATATCTGCAGAGAGGAGAACCTGCCACTGAAGGCAGAGTAGCTGTCAGACCGCATTGACTTCCACTCCATGCTGTGCAATTCGCTCCCAGCGCCAGCAGGCAGGGCTGCTCTGAACGCTGCAGGATCACCAGCAACAGCCCACCAGACTTAAAGGAGTCCCTTTACCAAAGTAAGTGAAGGCAAGTATTCCTGCACGCTGAAACTCGGCCTTCTTCTGCAGGCTCTGCTAACTGCAGGTAGTTACATTTTATGTAGAGGGTTACTTAGTATTTTGCAAAATATATTGCTTCTCAGTTTAGTTAGCTATGCCTGACTTCAGGAGGAGAAATATTTCAATATTCTAAATACCTAATTTACTATTCCTCTACATAAACAATCCTATTAACTGACAATAAGAACCATGTCTTTTACCTTTATGGTCAGACTTAATTTCATCAACACAGGCAAAGTGTTCAAGCAAATCATCAGGAACAAATATGCTGCAACATTTGAACCACTATGAAAATTCCCAACAGAAATTCCTACTTGCATCTTTCAGCCAGTTGCCAAATAATTCTGCACCACTGCCTTTCGCCCTGTAAGTACTTATCCTATTACATGAATGTCTTCTGTGAGGAACTCTGTCAAAATTTTTCTAAATGTCTAAATTCTATCATCCTGTTCACTCACTACTTCAGGGGCATATCCAAGACACTTCATCCAACTGGAAAATTCAGTTTTCCTCTGCACAAAATACAGTGATCTGACTTGTTCAATTAAATCTGCTTAGGCATTATAGAAAATTATTCAGATTATTCCATTCAGATTCAGTATAGTAGTTAATTCATCATCTGATTGCAGGCATTTGGACTTAGCAAAAGAAACTCCAGTTAACTCAGTATGTCATTTGCAAGATACCCTTTCTAAAGAAAGAACCAGCTGGAAGGCAATGCTTTAAAGGGGCTATGGGCATAAAAATGCTTTTTCACTTAGTTGGCTCCATCTGCTTGACAAGTTATGAACAGATGCTCCATATCTTTCCAAATGTATTTTACCAGTGACCAGAAAAGTCAATTTTTCAGCAGACAAAACATCAGCATCCAGAAGTGGAGAGCAACCTCTCTGAGAACTGTTCCCCTTTGAACTGGAACAGTTTGTACAAAAACAGAAGCAACATTCACAGACAGAAATACTGACCATTAAACTAAATTGAGGCTATTTTTCTTAAATATGGAGAAGAATTAGAAAGGAAAGGATATGGAACTGAGAAAGAATCAGGAAAAAATAGAAAACGCCCTTAGGAGAAAGGGAGACAAGGCATTTGCTGTTCAGTTGGGGAGCAAAATGGGGTGTGGCTACCAGCTATCTTCTGCTTGTTGGCCCAGCATTTGGGCCTGGTTTGTCTCGTTTTGGGTCTGTGGGAAACAGTCCCTGTCAGACCACCTACAAAGACAGAAAGGAGAACAGAATCACAGAATATGCTGAGTTGGAAGGGACCCATCAGGATCATCGAGTCAAACTCCTGGCCCTGCACAGAAGACCCCAAGAATCACACCATGTGCATGAGAATATTGTCTAAAGGCTCCTGAACTCTGCCAGGCTTGGTGCTGTGACCACTTCCCTGGGGAGCCTGTTCCAGCGCCCAACAGCCTCTGGGTGAAAAACCTTTTCCTAACATCCAACCCAAACCTCCCCTGACACAACTTCAGGCCATTTCCTCGGGTCCTGCCACTGGTCACTACAGAGAGAGATCAGTGCCTGCCCCTCCTCTCGCTCTCATGAGGAAGTTGTAGACTGCAATGAGGTCTTCCCTCACTCTCCTCTTCCCCCAGGCTAAACAAACCAAGTGACCTCAGCTGTTCCTCATAGGACTTCCCCTCAAGGGCTTTCACCATCCTTGTTGCCCTCCCTTGGACAGCAATAGTTTAATGTCTTTTTTCATATTGTGGATCCTAGAACTGCCCCCAGCACTGGAGGCGAGGCCACCCCAGAGCAGAGGGGACAATCCCCTCCCTTTCCTGGCTGATGCTGTGCCTGATGCCCCCCAGGACAGGGTTGGCCCGCCTGCCTGCCAGGGCACTGCTGACTCATGTTCAACTTGTCATTGACCAGGACCCCCAGGGCCCTTTCTGTGGCACTACTGTCCAGTGTCTCATTCCCCAGTCTGTCTGTATATCCAGGATTGCCCTGTCCCAGGCACAGAATCCAGCACTTTCCCTTTTTTCAACTTCATGCAGCTGGTGATTGCCCAGTCCTCTAATTTGTTGAGGTCTCTTTGCAGGGCCTCCCTGCCTCTGAGTGAGTCAACAGCTCCTCCCAGTTTTGTATTGTCTGCAAACTTAACATCCCTTCAAGCCCCCATCAAAATTGTTTATGGAGATGTTGAAAAGCACAGGGCTGGGGCTGGAGCCCTGTAGAAACCCAGTAGTGATAGGCTGCCAGTCTGATGTCACCCCAGTCACTGCAACCCTCTGTGCCCAACCCGTGAGCCAGCTGCTCACCCACCACACGATGTGTTTGTTCATGCAGCTGAATCCTGGACATTTTGTCCAAAAGAATCCTGTAAGAGACAGTATCAAAAGCCTTCCTGAAATTCAAAAAGATTACATCCACTGGTTTCCCTTGATCAAGTAGGTGTGTCACCTTGTCATAAAACAAAATCAGGTTTGACAAACAGGACTTTCCCCTCATGAAGCCGTGCTGGCTGTGACCAGTAATAGCATTGTCCTTCAGGTGTTTTTCAGTACTTCCCAGAATAATCTTCATAACCTTACCCAGCACTGAAGCAAGACTGACAAGCCTGTAGTTTCCAGGGTTCTCCTTCTTGCCCTTCTTGAAAATCAGGACAACATTCACCAGCTTCCAGTGAACTGGGACCCCTTCAGATTCCCAAGATCATTCAAAAATAATTGAGAGAGGTTTTGCAATGACATCAGCCAGCTCTTTAAGTATTCTCAGATGAGTCCCATCAGGCCCCACAGATTTATAGGGATCCAGCTGGAGCAGCAGATCCCTCACAATTTCAGGATCAGCTGGGAGCTGAATATTCTTGCAGTCCTGGTCCTCCAGCTCAGGGCTCTGGGACTCCCTCAGCCCATCATCGGTGTTGAAGATAGAGGAAAAGAAAGCATTAAACATCTGCCTTGTCTATGTCCTTGGCTGTGAGGCAACCATCCCCATCCTGTAAGGGGCTGATATAGTATCTGCACTGCCTTTTGCTCTTAAAGAATTATTATGTTCTTTTAGCAACAAATAAATTTAGTATGCTTGTCTCTGCCTCACGTCTCTTCTTATAGCAGAAACAAACCCTCACCAAACAATGTCACAGTCAGGCAACTTCTTTTCCAAACTAAGTGCCCACTTAGAGTAAAACCTGCCAGCTATCCAGCCATCTTCCTACTCGGAGGGTCCACTGTTTTCTTGAAAAATCCCATGATCTTTTATGTAGACACGCACCTCAAATTTTTTAACTTGCCTTCCAGTGGTCAAATTGCACCTGTGTTGCTCAGCCTTTTTGGTCAAGTTTGCTGCTTGATTCATCTCAGTCCCAGAGGTAGGATAAGTTCCCACAGTTGGAAACAAGGCGTGTCAAGGATTTGCTCCAGGATGATCCCACACCCACAGACAACCACTTCATATCTGCTCCACACATGAGGCACAGTGAACAAGGTTGGGAGCTCCCAAAGGAAGGTAACAGTAGCCCAGCTGGGCTATCCCAGGAGTGGATGAGGAGCAAGCTTCCCATTGTACAGACTAAGAGTATAATGATGGGATAACACAAAACATTATTAACAACTGCCTCGTTAGCTAGCAGGTGTTAACTCTAACTAGCTAAACTCTACATTCAAGATCCAGACAACCACAGCTGATGGGTATTAAACAACAGTGATGATTTTTTAGCATTATCTTCTAATAGTGAAAGAAACAATCTGTTAAACCTACAGAGATTACACTTGGAGTCTCATCTGCAGCTCTGCATGTGTCCCATCAGAGACTGTACAACACAGCTCAAGGTTAAGAAAGCTAAGGTACAGTGAAGAGATATTTTCTCTGGACCTTAAGAGGTTAGGAAAACGGCAAAACAAATCACTGAAGTCCAGTTCAGCATTTTCTCTTGTAGTGGATGTTGCTCTTTCCAGCACTAATTCACATCCCCCACAAAGGCAACCCATACTCAGCAAAGCAGTTTTTAGAGAGGGCAGATTTCTGAGAGCAGCCTCTCAGGGTAGTCACAGTCCTGGCCGCAATGGGCAGAAATTACTCTAGTCTTGCTTCAGCCTGCAAAGGTGTTTTTTCACTACGCTGAACAAGGCTTCAGTCCCAGCCTCATAACATAACTAGACAGATATTATGAAGTGTCTTCATGCTCATTTCTCTGTACCACCCTGCAGTATAATCTTTTCTTTGGTAATAGCGGGTTTTCAGGAGTATCTGTTCTCTGACAGGTTCTTCAGAATTTGATAGGGAAAAGGAGAGACTGAAGATGGTTGCAGAGAAGATACAGCGAGGTAAACTCCCAAACCCTCCCAATGTGCACATGGCAGAACATCCTACTGTTTTAGTAAAGCAAGATTTCAAGGGACATAAAGACAGGGTGAGACACAGCTGTCTTAACAGAGGGTAACCCTTCATGTCCAAATTTTCTTTAGTCACTTTTACTGTGTTAATATCTTCCATTGCAAATTTCAGTTTGGAGATTTTCCCAGTTCTGAGTATGAACCACAAGCCAAATTATTCACATTTTCAGGCTGCTACAGTAACTGGAGTCCTACAGTATATCAAACCCAGCAATTATTAATGATACCTGATGCTCTAGCCTCACTGTCCAAACTCAGAGCTAAGGAGACAGTCAGTCATCCATTCCTACTAGTGTTTGAAACTGAAAAAATCTTTTCTTAAAAACATAACTTTATCTCACTGTATTCTGAAAGCCAAAGAGAACAAAGAGAACACAAGAGCACAAACAAAAAATCATGTTAAGGCTATGACCAGCAAAAACAGAATTTTGACCAGTGGTTTGAAACAACTTTCTGTGGTTGCTGCACATGTAGCCACAGCAAACACAATAACGGCTGAAGTTTCTGGTGGTCAAAAGCAAAACACAACCAATGACAAGAGTTTTCACATGGGGGCTGGGCATGAAATTACTGGTACTTGGTAGCAGCCACATGGTAATTTAGGTTGTTCAGAAAAGGTTCTCATTAAACTGAAGTGACAGTCAACCTGTAAGACGTGCACCTTATTTGTTGGATATTTTAAATTAATTTATTATAAACTTGTGAAACTTCAGAAATGCAAGATTTCTTTGTTTATCTTGTGCAACTGGTTGCTCTATACACTGCTGATATGCTGTGAGGCTTGTACAAAATTGAATTACAAAAGCACAGTGTTGTGCCTTTTGCCTCCAGCAAGTCCAGCTATAATGTACCATTGGTCTCATTTGGTATGAGAAAAAAAGGTTTCTATTTTCTTGTCAATACCCAGCAGTATGGAGCAGCACCAGAGAAGAAATTTAATAACCCCTCTTCTAATTCCTAATTCAAAGAAGTCAGATAGATAAATATTTTGAACGTGCATTCACAGCCACCTGTTTCTCTGCCTCCTCTTCTCCCACACCTGCTCTCTACTGTACACTTTGAAAGGGAAGGTGTGCATCCTTTCTGGAGAGGAAAAGCTGTTGTCTGCCCACAACCAAGTGCAATAGTGCAATGTATATTTGAACGAGGCCACGAGGGACCAGTCAGTACATTAAAAAAAAAATTGGCATCATCTCTAGCTAAACCATCTTACTTAACTGGAAACTAAAAAACCTGCAGACAAGAAATTTAGTCAGGTCTGCTATGAAGACGCGAGTTGTGTTTTGACTGTAACCCAACTGTCAGCTAGAGACTATATCCTACTTCCCAAGGATTTCTGCATAAGCTACAGAACCTGCACTCTGGGGGGTTATGCAATATATACAGCTGTGATAAGGCCTCCCAGCTTGGCTTGAAGAGCCTAAATTCTGAGATTCAAAATCATTTAATGAAGCTGAAATATAAATTTCATCTTTTAATAAGCCTTTAGAAAGTACAACATAATCACTATGTGCAAGCTGGTTGGTCAGTGATCTCGCTAAGCCATAGATAAATTTTATGTTGATTTAATTCTGCAAACACCACTTGCAATAATTTTACACAAAAAGATTTAGAGCCTTGAAGACATTGTTAGAAAGGTTGCTCAGCACTCAGAAAGCACCAAGGGCTCCTGTGCCCCTGAGGGAGGGCTGTGATTCCCATCTGACCAGACAGCAGGTTCAGCAATTCACTGACCTCTCCGTGTAAACAAGGTGCCAAAGTTAATTCTACCGAAGTCAACACAGTGATAACAAACAGGCCCTAAATTTTCTAATTAAAAACTGCTTTCATATGGTACAAGAGATGTGGCTGTAGATATCACACAGCAGTCACTTAACATGGCACATTAAGCAGACTGGTGGTCTATTTCATAATTCACCCAGGCTGTTGCCAGTAACAACTGCTCTTCTAAAGAAGTAAGGTATCTTTGTCAGGAACAATCACAATATAACCTTACTGGAAGAGCAGTAAATTCCTCCTGAGACTAGGCCCTTGGCAATGGATTTATATTAATTAGCATTCCTACTTCACGAGGAACAGGGTAGGAGGGAAGTTTTCCTTTTTCCATTAAATAAAAAATATGCAGAGAGAAACTGAATATCAAACATCTGGCACAGTGCAGGAAAAGAAATGTAATGTGGCTGCAGTAAAAATAAAGGATAACACAGGTGGTGTAAAAGGTATTTCATGAAAAAGGCACATTAGAAGCTTACATGAGTACTCTCTCAATTCCAGTTTTTGAGTTTCAGGGTGGGTGAAATTAGTCAGGGCTTCACCGAAAGAGGCTTTAGTATAGACATTTTTCATTGGCTCTGTTACCAAAAAATCCAATCATATTCGTAAACACAAAAATAATGCCAATGCCCTGACTGGACTGATAATCCTGTTTTCACTGAAGACCAAACACTACATCAGTTATTCAGTGAAATCATTATGAGGCAGAAATACTTCACGGGATGCAGATTGTCTTCCTTGTGTCTATGGCAACATACACTCTAGGATAGTATTCACACAGTCTCTTTTAGACATCTAAATTTGGTTGTCTGTGTTAGGCACCTACTTTCTCTGTGAGACTGATATAGAGATACATACCTCTTCTCTGAGTTGTTCTGCAAAGGCACTCTCTGACTTACTGGCTCCATGGGAAACCTTTTATCCCAGTTTAGCTCCTAAGTTCAACCCTTTAACAAACAAAGTCTGAATACCTCTCCTGGCTGAATACCTGCATTACCACCTCTAATACTGAAGCTGGTCTTCTTGAAGTCAGTGCAGTTTATAAGGGACTGAACCTTTCTTTAACAATTGCAACTGGAAGAAAACAATTCTCAGAATTACATTACCTTGCTGAACATACCTCATCCTTCAGTCCTAAAATTTTAGTCTGAATCTTTTTCTTGGCAACAAAGAAGAAACTCAAAGAGAAACTCGAGAAACTCAAGTAGAAACTCAAAGAGAGGCTCAGGCTGTAGATGGGGAACAAACTTGACAAAACCTCCTTCACCCTTGATATTTAACTTCCTTCATATTACCCCTTCTTCAAGAGCCAAGAGATGCATTACCTGCCTAACATGAGTAAAAATGTTTTCCATTAGTTTTATTCAGAAGCTATCCCAACTGATGAAGCAGATATAGAAATCTACAGATAAGGCTCACATGAAAGGTCTTATCTTTTCTTTTAGTCAGGGTCCAAGTTCTTTTGATAGGATAATAGAATATTTTTTAGTTATCTCCCCTTCAGCTCCATCAGCCCAAAGGATAAAGTATAAGCTCCATTCTTTTATTTGAGGCTAGCAATAAAAAAGGTCATGCAGAATGAAGCTTGTACGTTTTTTAAAAAATGCTCAAGGCAACGACAATCCTTTTCTGTTTTGCTCCACAAAGTTTAACGCCCCTTGTTAGTCTATATATTCTTTTATGTGTGTTCGTCCTCATGGTACCCGAACATTGTATTAAATCAGAGACATAAACAGTGCAGCTTCCTGTGGCATAGCTAACCCACACCTGAGTCAGTGGGGAAAGCCACTGAATTAAAGCTACGTTCTGCTAATTTCTATGAGCTATTTTGATGAGCTATGTTTATTACTTTACTGCCTGTATTACAGCAACACCTAAGCAGACTTGCCTAATGTTGTAAAACCTCACACTGCATTTCAGCTTGTAGGTTCCACTTCACCTCATGAAATTCTCATTTTCACATCAAAGTTTGCAGCAGTACACTACAAACATCCCACATCCCAGTCTGAGTATCTGCCAATTAGTGGGACTCCTACACAAAAGAAGGACTAGCAGCATTGCACATGCTAGATAGGCAATCTCTCACCTACTTCTCTAACTTCCACCCTCCAGACAACCAGCTTCCCAGGTTCCCTTCCTCTGCCTTCTGCTGTAGTGCCAAGGCCTAGATATTACCAAAGGAAAAGCCTCCATTTTTCCACTTGCCAACACCAGTTTTTCTCAGAATAGTCCTTCGCCACAGAAGGAAATCATCATGCAGAAAGTGAGCTTCCTCTGTAAGCCATCCAATCTGATCCAGTTTCACTGAGAGAGTTGATATTTTAAATCTCGTAACAAATCATAACTACAATACAAATCCTCTTTGCTCTAGGGATGAGACTTGCATAAACGGTATTACAGATGTCACACAAATTTGCAAAATGTCCCTAGAGAAAACTAAGACCCACTTTTCAGAATTTTTTGCAAAGAAAATTTTTCAGCCTGTACCGTTCAGAGCATCATCTAAATTTACCTTCCATAATAAAGACAGTCAAAACTAAATCTTTTCTATGGTAGAAAAACATGGTCCCAGCATATCCACACAGAAATAGATCTGTCACTGTGGAATAGAATCCCTGTTTATATAACAATCTAGGTTACTTAAGAGATTGGGGAATCTGGGAGAGGATGATGGTTACAAATACTGCAGAAAGTTCTGAAACAAGGATTATTATCGGTTTGAAATACAAAGGCATAAATTAGTTAAAGCAGTCTGCCAACAGCCCTGAGGTTGACATTCTAGTAAACACAACAGTGATGATTTTTTTCCATTCAACATATCTGTACTCCTGTATATTTCCAAGCATTGTTTCATAATTAATCTAGACGTTAAAAGTTTTATTCAACTTTAAATATTCAAGTTAGATGATGCTTTTCCTTATTTTACCACCAGCTTCAGTTTCCACACCCAATCCTTTTTAAAAGCAAACTAACTGCAGGAAACGCATCTTTTTTGACCCATCTTCTTCAAGCTCTGTTTTATTTCTGTCATTCCTATCTTTCCTCACTTTTTCATAATCTATTACAGTAAAATTATTATACACCTGGCTAATCCACACATCCCAATCTATGAATTTTCCAATTCAAAGCAGGAGTTAAGACAGTGACAAAGCAATGGAAAAAGAATGTCAATTTTAGGTAAACTCAGAGTAGAAAATTGATGTTAGGTTTTGTGCATTTTGGTGTTTACATGATTCCATGCTCTGTTGGTTGGAGCAAGGTGCTGATAACGCCAAGGTCATAGGTTTGATCCTTGTATGGACCATTAGCTTAAGAGCTGGACTCAATCCTCCTGGGTCCCTTTAAACTCAGACTGTTCTGTGATTCTGTGATTTTTAAGTAAAACCTGAAAATACTAGAAGTCTCTGTGAATGACCCATGAAGGCAGTGCAGTAAGAGCACAAATCGCACGGATTTAGACAAAGGCAAAAGGAGAAGAATGAACCATCACTAATGTAGAGGTTTGGGTTTAAAGCATGCCCTTTTCAACCTGCCAAGTTTCTTTTCAACCAAGAAACTCAACTCCCTGTCCTTTGCATTCAGCATGCATACTTCCCAAAACACTCTGACGAATCAGAAAGATTTTGTTATCATTTTATAATACCTGCTCTCTCCATAGGCTCTGTCTCTTCCTGGAGAGGAGGGGATGGGAGAGATGGGTACCAGTGTCAGGAAACCCTGATGGAAGTGGTTCTGCTCATACGATAGCAACCTTCATGGCACACCTGCTTCTAACTGAACCTATTGCTGCTCTTTGATGAAAATGCAGGAGAGGACTTCCGGCAGGGAATACCTGGAGGTGGCTTATCCATGTAATTTTTTTCAGGATGCTACTGTGTACCAGCAAAACTCAAAGTTACACTGATTTCCACTGCTCACTGGGTGTGCAGCATGCCAGACATCACTTCTGCCAGGAAAACTTTTCAGAGAGTAATGTTGTAGGTGAGTTTCTCTTACTTGCACTTCCATTAGCTAAGGGTTAATGAATTTATACACATTTTAATCAAAAATCTACCATGTGGGGACTCTTAAACTCTACTGCACAATCAAGTAAATGTGTGATATGTCTCTATTTTCTTATTAAGCTTGGTTTGCTCTTTTTCAGTCTGCAAAAATTACCAAGTGCTAACATACCATGGTGATGGGAAAAACAGAAAACACCAAAACAGATTCTGTTTTCTTTAACTGAAATGCAAATTCCTTGTTTCACACAGGAAATTTTAGTCAGAATGACTGCAAAGACACAAATCTTCACAAAGGTGAGTTTTGTGAATGAACAGTTAATGTAATGTAAAGTAAAGCTTTTTCCTCAGATATGCAAAGATGAAATAAAGAAAGAAAGGGGCAATAGAAAAAATGAGAAAATTGTATGTAAAAGTAAAATAAAATGGGATCAGGTCATATTAATCTTTGCAAGCAATAATGAAACAGAAATACAAAGTGTTCAGAAAATTATGGTGGCAGCACCATCATGTATCATACTTTGTGAATCATTTCTTTCTCCCAAACTGTTGGAGGTCGGTTCTGTTGGTAACTTTCATGAGCATTTTATAGGACCAGCAAAGCAAGCAACATGTAATTCATCAAACATCTGCCTTTAAAGTGACACAGTTATAACGCAAGCACAAAAAGCATCATGCAGACAAGTCAAGTGTAGTTACTCGGCAGAAAGTCTGAAGATCAATTCAGCATTGCTTCATTTGTGGCATTTTTAAAAAATGCTTTAGTCCAGACAGCTACATGGAAACTTCATCTTTCAGTTTTGTTTTTCTTTTGTTTTGAAGTTTCTACCCTACAAGCTCCTGCCAGGAAGACCTAAGTTTGAAAAAAAAAAAAAAGAAACAGAAGTCTAACAAACTAAAAGATAAAAACTCCCCTAACTACTTAAAGCTTACAATCTTTAGTGTCATCACATGTTCTTTGCAGTCTTGACTTCAAATCTGAGAACACAGACTAGAAGCAATATTAATGTTAGTAGTAATACTAGCAGTGATTAACACAATGCCAAACAGTGCAAGCAAAATTGCAATCTGTCATGACACAACATTCATCCAGCAGCCACACACATGGCCTTCAGTAGATACAAAAGCTAAACCTCCTTCTTTACATTTCACCTGAAGTTTCCAGGCAGCTGGAACAAGCAATACTAGACAAACAGGCCACAGGGGAAAAGAATTGTCACTGCAAATTACTGAAAACTCAGAGCTGAAGGAGCCCCTAGTGCCATCACCCTCCTTTATATGGAAAACTTTCTTTTTCCAGTCATTCAAATCCAGCATTATTGCCACAGTCCAACACAAAGTCTCTCACATGGTGTTTTGCATGCCAGCTCAGGATCTCTGTAAATAGCTCCATACACAAAATAGTTGAGCCATCTCATACCCTGTAGGTGGTAAATTATTAGGAATTTAAATACATTACAAGTCATGTCCAATATTGGTTTACTCCCAACTTAGCTACACAGCTGTCAGCAGACAAGCCACCAAGTTTGCACCTCTGTTGCTGCAATTCTAACTGTGTCAAGCAGCATCTGCTAACTAGCTGAATCCCCTTAAGAAGGATTTATAATATTTTGTCACATGAATTGAACACTTGATCATGTGGATTTCAGAGTAATACTCCTTTTGATTTGCACACAGCTTGAAAACACGTCAGATATTTCTTTCAAAATATCTTGCCAACAAGTTATGAAGAATGGATTTTATTTCAGGCATCCCGGACTGTTACTGACAACAGAACAGTGTTTCAGCCTGCTACAAGAGTTTCCAGGATCCCAGATTTATCTCTCAATGTCCGCACTTCTTGTTCCCTAGCAGCTTGTGCAACTTACCAGTGATACAGCATAGGCTGTCAGTTCTGCACCCATCTGCAGTGGTGTTCTTAAGTCACTAACAAGATGACCTAATCAGCATCTGTTCTTGCTATGTCTATGTGTTGCCATGATAATTATTTCTTTTTACCATGAATTTTTTCTCACTTGCAAAATAATGTTAAGAAGTTCTAATATAACAGGCAAAAATATAATTATTTTCAGAAGTAATATCCTGAAATTGTCTCAGTGACTTCTAAATTACTGATACACTTTACTTGTCACTACAAACAACAGGGTAAATGCTTGTTTTACTTCTGATTCTTTATTTTTACCCTCCTTTTTCAGGAGAAGCTCTGCTGTATGTACAGCATGCTACAATTGTTTTTCCCATCCTATTACAAGCAATTCTGGACATACTTGCGTATCTAGCTCATCTAAACACAGGGTCAAAATTAATGGCACATTACATGAAATTGATGTGATTTATTTTTCTTTACATAAAGCCTAAGATAATCTTTGATATGGATTGTAATTCCAGGATGAACTGCATGCTGAAGATAGAAAGCACAAGACAGGGTTTCCAAGAAGCCATGCAGATGTTGACATGCAGGATGTCGGAAGAACAAATTCAGGAAAACACTATGAACGAACACAGATGATGATAAGCCAACAGATGCAGGAAAGGCAAATCCTACATGATATTTACAAGGGTCCAACACACTATAACTGCAAACGCACAGGAAAAGACAGCAGACTAGAGCCTGCCCCAAGGCAGGGGCAAGAAAAGGCACTGCACTGCACACCACCGTAGGCATGGCCAGCCTTTCAAAGTACAGCATGATCTCCCCTCTAGCTGGTACCAGAGAGGAGGAAGAGGAAGATAACAACCCACCAACCACCTGTCCCCTCTGAAGCATCTGGTGCCAATATTTTGAAAGAGAGCCTTAAATTCAAAATCTCCAAACACACAGGCAAATCATCTCCTTATCCGCCCTCTTAGAAATACCTCTGCCTATGGCTGGATCTTTAGGACCTAAGTCTGGTAGCAGGGACTCAGGTAACTCAGAAACATAGCCTATTTTTCTTTTTTTTCACCTCAGAGAAGGTGCGTACAATATTACATCATTAAATGTTCTCCTTTGGCTGTATCTTGCAAACAAATTCCCCCTTAGCCAATTCAAGCAATGGTTAGTGCATCTCACACTCACAAGACAAAGAAATTTTTAGAAGTTACAGTTGAGTATACAGAGCACCTCTATCTCGTTAAGCACTGAAGGCAAAAGCATACTCCATAACCTCAACACTGTAACCATATATTCCCACAACCAGCAGAGCACAGCAATCAGCTCAAATCCTTGCAATGTAGCTGTATCATGATATATTTGCATTGAATGTCATGTTCCAAATTGGAACTGGCAAGCATCTCAGCTGCACACAACAATGCCATATGGAGTTACATCTGATACAGCCCGAGCAGAACTCCCTTCCTATCCAGAATACATCAAACAGTGCCACAGATAGGCTATGGCATTTAAATAGTAATAATGCGGATGTGAGGGCTAAATTAAAAATGTGTTGCACATTAGAAACAATTTGCGCACCAAGATAAAAAAAGGGATTCGCTGGCTTTTGGCAGCAGAACTTACAGATACGTAAAGAAAACCATTTTACTTAATTACCTATATGTCAGCTTTCTGAGAGGAACAATTTTAGGACTAAAGATGCATCAAAAATATTAGAACAGATTAAAAAGGCCCAATGAGCAACAAAGATTTTGCTTCAAGTGGATAAGAGAGGAGCTGAGAACCAGAACCTGTGCATCACGCCAGAACAGGGTGATGGGCCAGGCTGGCTGTCAGAAGCGGAAACTCCACTTCAGACACTGCTTTAAAAGTCTACAGATGTGAGTTTTGTGCTTGTGCAAATCAGGTTCATGGCTCATGTCTCCACTTGCACAAAGAACAGCTGAGATGTGTGTGTTCTCACCAACCAACATCACTCAAGGGGAAAGAAAAGTAGTTCAAATGTCCAATTTTACTGCTTCTGCAGAACCCATAATTATTACAGTGGCAGCGCACTGTCGCTCTCAGTGCAATTCAACCACTCGCTGTCAAGAAAATTAAAAGATTATCAGTTATAACCCATTGCAAGAACTAGATCAGTTGCCCAATTAATGCCTAGATCAGACAGATATCAGGCAGAACAAGCCACCACCGTCTAGAACAGAGTTTGAGAGCTATTCTGTCACTGGAGTCCTGTTAACAAGTGGCCAAGCTGCCCATCATTTCTTGGGAAACTGTTATTCAGTGGAGGTGACCAGTGTTGCACAACAAAATCCAAAAGCACAGTCTCCCATAATAATGATACTATTACTTCTATGAAGGATCAGATTATTCTAGAAAGCCAGACAAACAAGGTTTTGTCCAGGATCATTTGAAGAACTTTAGAGGTTTATTTAAACTAGGATGTGGCATGATAAATACTTCGAAAGCACTACAGTGACTAAGTATTTGATGGGTCAAATCCTGGAGGTTTCTCTTCAGCTCAGACTCACTAATGACTCCACAGGGAATGCAGGTTGAGTGAAAACAATGTGATTCCTTCAGTAGTTTTCATTTCCTGGAGCACACTGCTAACTAGTATTTGCAACCTTTCTTCTCTGAAGGTCTTCAAAGGCCTGAGCGCTTCCAAGATATCCTCTTCTACCAACACAGAAATAGGCATTTCTCAGCCCTTAAACAAGGTGATCACTCTTAGCCTTTACCTGCTCTACAGTAACACTGGCCTTTGAGCAGAGTAAAACTGATTCTGCTGCATGTTTTCAAATCCCCAGATTATGCAACGACAAGAAAACTGTGCGAAGTTAAATTTTTCAAAGCTCCAAACACAAAAAAACCTTCAAGTTATTTCACAATTGGTATTAATGCTATAGCTTCAGGTATTCAAACCATTTGGAGCATTCAGAAAATACAAATATTATATTTTGCAAAGCACAGCGTGTCCATGCCTGTCACGTCCTGATTTCCCACAATGAAGCACAGAAACTGGCGGCTCTGAGGCACACTCCCAGGGCCCAACCAACCAAACTCATCAGAGCCAAAATGCCAAACTACAACAGCAAACTGCAACACCTTTCCAGTAATTTCATCCATGTCAGGGGTACTGAGTGCCTGGGGTGCTTCTGAGCAGCAGCCCAGGGGCAGCAGTCGGCCTTAGCTCAGATGCACTTTGGCCATGCTGCCTCACTAGTGCCAGGGGCATCGGTGCAGGAAGCCCTCAAAACACGTTCACAAGAAGATAAGCCTTAAATGTCCCAGAATCCGGATTTTTTTTTTTTTCACCTGGGGACTCCAGAAATGCATAAGAGATTGCAGCTCTCTGCACTTGTGCTGTTTGGTGACACCATCTCATTTTTCAACAGTTCTCATCACATGCAGCCACACAACACAAAACAGTGTAATATCAAAAACCAACCTTCCAAGGGTGTTATCCTTATTCTGATTTGGAATAACAGCAGCAATACTTTTTGCATATGAGGATAGCTCATTATGAATTATGGGTGTGTTCAAGATTTTAGAACTTTGAGAACATAATTTGTGTAAGAACTTTCAGCAATAAAAGATCCCAAGAGCTGGTAACTTCCCATGAAGAAAAACAGTGGAATAAACGAAACTCCATTTTTCATGGGAATGCGAGCCAGGCTTTAAATCAAAAATGTGCCAAGTACAAGAAGATGCCAGCCCATAAAATTTATCAGGTGATTATTTTCTTATATTTAGGGACTAATTGCATCATAAAATATGCATTAAATATAACTTGTCTCTGCATGAAATCCTTTTGACATTCAAGTGGTAATCACTGAACCATACCTCCCTGGGCAAATTTTAACTTCACTTTTATGTAATAATAGTACTATGAAAGTAAATGTAATCTGTAAATCTCACAGAAGTTTTGCCTTAAAATACCAAGTCTTTTTTGCTGAATTGCTTTAGACTAGACCTGACATCTCCAATTTTGCTGACTGATGCAAAGATCAGACAGCTATGCTCAAAATCAACAAGATTATATTAAAGTATGTTAGTGTGTAGCTGCTGGTACATGAAAAGACAGTATTTATGCTTCCTGGTTATGCATAACCAGACATTTCCTAACCTTCAACTGGAGGTAGGTCAAAGATGTGATGCTCTGGCACCGTCAGCAGTATATACAACCTGAGGAAAACAGAACAAGGGCCTAATGGTCAAATTCTAACTTGTAACAGTGTATTAGGAGCAAGTAACAGCAAGTCAGAAACTTTATGCACCATTTAAAACCCTACCATCCTCAGGCAAGCAGGGAAAGCTTTTCAAAAGCAGCTAATAGTTTGGGATGGCTCATATACTGGCAACCTACAGGAAGAACTGAAATAGGCTTGATTACCAGAAAATGAACATTTACAATGTCCTGAGAGATGTCCCAGTTTGCCAGTCAAGCTTTGGTCTACCAGACACAAATTCCTGCAGCTCAGGAGCAGTTAGATAATCACTACCACTCAACTTTATAAAGCACACGTCTTAAATATACATATGCAGAAGAATGTTCAGTTCCAGACAAGAGATTTTATTTCTTCCCCTCTCTCAGTGGTTTCAGAAGACTCAAAGTCCCTAGCAAGACTCCTACGTGGATTTTTAAAAGCAGATGAACTAACATTAGCTACACTGGGAATCACAGCCCAGAAACACCAATAACTGGTATTTTTCAGTATAGCTCTCATTTATCTCTCAGGTTAAATCATAAAATTTCCCAAATCTAGAATTTAAGTCACATAAACTTCAGAAACCATGTAAACATTTCATCCATTGGTCATCTTCATCCTTCTTTCAATCAATAAATCATTGTTTAATTTTATATATATATCATTAGCACATGTAATAAACTTATCTTGACATTTAATAGTACAGATTTCACTTTCTTCTGTTGCACTTCATAACTCCAGCTGCTATGCTGCAAGTATATTGATCCATATTTATTAACCAATTAAATTTTCAAGAACGCTTAAGTGATTTAGATGTCTCAGTCTTAATTGTAAAAAGAAACAACTGAACAGGACATATATAAGTGTAGATGATGAACTGCTCTTGCAGGTCTCACCCACAATTATCCTAAAAAGGTTTTGTTGTCTGCTCAGCCTTGCTGCAGTTTCCAAAAATGCTATGTAATATTTTTCCTCCATTTCTTATCCTTTTATTAGCAGGATATTTGTATTACTACTTGCCCTCAAACCAAGGCTCAAACCAAGTTTGAGAGCTTCACTAGAATGCGTATGTGTTTGTAGAGAGTTTAGAAAGAGGCAAAGGAAACCATATCTTCTCTGTGTCACAGAAATCAGGCCCCAAACCCCTATAAAAATGCTATAGAATTAAACAGGAAAGGTGCATTTGAGAAATCGTAAAAATTATCTCTGTATGTTGCAGAGATAGAAATTAAACTCAAGTTATTGGTTTCTCAACTTGTTGCCATAAATACTTTTGATTACCATTCTCATGTATTATTTTCACTTACAAACACATTAATCTCTTTTGTCTTGGCAAAACCCCTCAGCATAATAATGACATGGTATGTGGACTCCGAGGGTGCAGGTATGGGGGAAAAGGCATCTGCAAACTCTGTGTCTTCCCCTACAACCCGCTTGTCCTAAAAGAGAGAAGACAGTCTCACTCTTATTGAACACGATTGCCCAAGGAAAAACAGAACCAAAAATTTAAACAAAAAAATCACAGCATATCACCTATTTAATTTATTCCTCTCTTACAAAGCAACATCTGCGCTTCTTTGTTTCGAGTTAACATAAACTAAAAGAGAAATTCTAAAAACTGCATCTAACTGCAGCTGTTTTAGTATCAGCACACACATCCACAACCTTTCAGTAAAGAAGATGGCCAAAGCCTGGGTCTCACTCCCAAATGAAAAGTAAAACCATTTGAGGGAAAGATTCTCAACAAACAAAAGGTAGCTGCTAGTTGCTTATTAAGAAGATAATGGCTAACAAGCAGGTAGGATTAAGCTGTGCAGAATCTGGTGTTCTATTTTTAGAGTCTGCATCCTCAGGCTGAATGCTGAGGTACTGGGAATTATGTGAATTATGCTAACATGCTCCACAGTTGCTTACTAGGCATGCTTCCTATTATCTAGACAGGATAAGAGTCTAAAAGAACATCTGTACAGACTGAATAAGAGCCAAGACCTCAGTGGATGATCCCGTTAACATTAACTTTTTGTTGAAATTATCTGGACCAGACATGCTGTAAGAAAACTAACAATTTGGAGGCTGTTTCTTCCCAAAAGAAATTATTTTAAAAGATAGTTTAGAAATGCCAAATAAACAAACGAATTGCATTCTGTTCACTTTTGGCAGGATGTGAAAGATAAATAATCTGATCATGTGGAAAAGGAGCTAACTTCCAGTACAAATACATATTCTAATCTCCTTGTGTTATAAAAGGAGAAAACGAATAGGATTTAGGTCATATCCTCCACACTGTAGAGACCATTGAAGAGACAGGCCCTGCATCTGACTTCCAGCACGGCCTCTCTCCCCGTGTAAGCGGGCCCACAGTCACTTCACATCTCCGTGCTTTTCCCCGAGTCACAGCCTAAGAATGGCGATGCCACCACTTCTCCCACGGACGCTTCTTTGCTTCAGGATTCTGAACAGCGCTCATCACTGGGCACCTCTACTCAGATCACTCAGGCTACGTCTTGTTACACCTCAAGTTAGGACACAGAGTGGGAAAAGCTCCTGAACGCAATGCTTATACACTCAGGGCTTACACAAACTCTGGCAGGACAGATGGCATTCAGTTTGGTGAGACCTGGAAGAAGCCTTGGAAGAATCCAGAGACTGCCTAGACCCTGACAAGCAAAACCACATCCATTGTCAGCAAGGACTAGGAAAGCATCTATCACCTCCACCAGATAGGTATGTAAGAAAAATACAGGACAAAAAGGGCAGAGAAATGAAAAAAACCTTTTCACTCTAAATAACCATCATGTTACATAAGGGAACAAACAAGTCTGGTGAGCTGAATTAAGTTCACTGGCTTTCCAATGAATTGCCATCCCTACTTGCAGGCACAGAAAAATACAAAATAATTCTTTCTTCCACAGTGGCTTCACAATACAATTTATTCATATGAAAATGGTAAACAGCACAGATGCTTATTTTCATCTGTTACTTAAGGGAACTCCTCCAAAAATACAAGCAAGTTCCTCTGAGCAACTTCACACCCTTTTCCAACATGGCAAATGACACAGTTGATCCAAGATTTAGATTTCTAATACCGTAAAGCCAACTCTTCACTGAGCTGAATTTGCAACAAATCCTCTACATCCAGAGGTAGAAGTTCAGGGCAACATTTTGTAACATTTGGAACTGGGAATCATGTCTGTAACATCTATATCCAATGCTTACATTAATACCCATCTGCCCAGATGGCATGGTGCCTACTTCGAAGTCTGCTGAACCTGGTCTCCAGGACACAGATGCCAAGAAGTTATACATGATTTTCATGGCAACACTGTGGAGACCATACATATTGCAGAAAGGCCCTTTCTCCTTCTCACTTACATGAAAGCACTGTTGTGAAAGAAGTCCGACTGCATTTCTTTAAAAGACAGAAAAACACCAAAAAATAAGTGAAAGGTGACATGAAGACTAACTTCATGGACTTCTGGCTGCCAATTAGACTGTGCTGCTGCAGCTATAATGAAAAGTTAATACAATACAAAATACCAGTCGCTGTCCTGCTCACTCTGCAAGTGGGCATAAAATGTAAAGGCAGAGATGAAAGGCTCACCAGCTATTACAGAAAAAGAGAGCTGACAGAGCTCTGAATATACATCAAAGCACCAGCTCCAAGGAATTGGTATTCAAAAGAAATGTACTTCTTAGGGCTTTTTATGTCTGGCACTGCTTCTTGCAATCTGTTAACAAACATGGTACATGGGAAAAACACACACTTATGAGAGATTGCTTTTCAAGAACAATTCTCAGCTTATGAATATGGAAAATTCTTAGCATAGTGAAATGGAAACAAGACCATGGTCTCCACATCATGTTAACTGATCCAAGCTAGAGTAGCAGCAATCTGAAATCCCGGACTTGAAGAATACGAAATGCAAGTGCACATGGTGGTTCACAAAACAGACTGGCTAAGGAAGCTAAGGGAAGCTCTGGTGCAAGCAAAGATCATGGCATAGCAATGTCTAAATTTTGAAGCACACTGAAAAAAGTAGTAAAATCTGTTAAATATTAAGGACATGTTTCAAGTAGGAATCTTAACAGAAGAAAAACATGTCTCTCTGCATGAAATTCATTGGTTTTGTCAGATACACACACCAACAGCATCTGTGGCATTCTGTGAAATCACTCTTTTTAAATGGCATTTTGCAGATGAAACACAATTTTTTGGCTCTAGTCTTATGTAGTTTTGAACTGAACTTCATATCCACTCATATCTCCACACACACAAAGGGCTGACTAAAGCACCAACTGAATTTCATGCAATATAGGCATCAAATTAAAAAGAAAAACTAGGAAAAAAATACCTGTGACTAAATGCTCGTAACAACATAATGATAATGATCGTAGCAAAAGCAGAAGTCCTGCTGTAAGAACAGGACTGTGCACCCATAATTCAAAATACCATTTATCATCAACTACCACATCAATTAATTATTTTAGCATTTAACACTTAAATTACTGCTACCACAAATGGTATGCTACGTTTCCATCAGGTGGGGTTATTTTTAGGTGCCAGAGGAAGAGACCTTGTCATCCACCACAGCCAGGTCGGGCAGAATTGCCGTTCTGCCCACCAATGCAAGTCTGGTTCTCCCTCTCCTCTTGGGGATCTTGGCCTAGATACATGCTGGTAAGCAGACAACAATTCTTTTTTCCTATTGCATACCTCCCTCCTACCAGACCTGGCTGTCCCTCACCACTATCTTTCCACCACCACATCTCAGAGCTGTATCTCCCACATCAGCACGGCCAACGCAAACCTCTCCTCGCGGCGAGCCTTCCAGCTCCTGGGACTATTGTGTCACAGCAGAGGTTCTGTCTGGCTGGTTAATCACACCTGGGAGAAGCTGTGGGTCCTTCTCCTAAAGGGCTACACCACAATTTGCAGAGCTTGACTCATGTCCACCTGAGGGAGCTGCAGGTGTGGAGTGACTATGAAAACCGTGTCACAAGCCTCCAAAAATTAGATGAAAATGCAATACAAAGGACTTTGGGGTGCCTCCTACTATGATCACAGCAGTTCACTCTGCAGTCTAAACAAATTCAAGAACTGAGCAGAGAAGTACCGACACACACCTACATAGCAGCAGAGATGAGACAGTTTACCTTTAAATTGGGATCACTCCAATCCTCTTCAGATAAAATGCATGGTAGTCCTTTGCCTATGTGTCTGAACAACCACTCTTTCATTTAATAGAAATTTCTAGGATAAAGTATTTTCAGAAATGTGATACAAAAAGACAAAAATAGATTGAAATTTTGTGAAACCAATGCTTTTAAAGTACCAAGACAGATTCCAGAGAGATGGAAGGAATCAGAGATAGCTTGAATATCTGAGACTGACTAGACAGGTTAAAAAAAAAAAACAAACCAACCCAAATCTCCCATCCTGGATGGTCATGGACTAGATCATATCCCTACCATTACAACCAGGGCTAAAAACACTCCCTACCCCCAGAAACATCAATCAGCTTAACAGGTAGCATATACATATGGTACAACCAAACAGTCTGAATGACTTCAACAGTGTGACCATAGTCTGGGTACAATGTGTTTATACCTGTGACGTTTGTCAAATTTTAAGAGAGGCTAAAAGCAAAACAAAAAAATTCAGAAGCAAAAATACATTTCAAAGGTAAAAAAGATTTTTGTTCCAGCTTTCAGAGGTGACCAAAAACCAAACAACATGTGATTAATATAATTAGGCAAGGACAGAAGCAAAGAACAGTACCCTCTTTCAATTACACTAAGATACCAATATGTCAAATAGCCAATTTTCTATATCCCGGGATTTTCCCATCTTGGTTGAATAAAACTATCACTTTCCATCCCCAAAACAACCCTTCCATCTTGGCACACCATCAGGTCAAGAACACCGTTCCTTGACTTCTTTCCTTATGTGACTGGAAGCTTCTTTCTAACATTCAGTATTATTTTTACTTATGACTACTATAAAACTACTATAAAACTTGCTGGCGTTAACATTATAATCTTCCTTTGATAGCCAAGGTGGCTGTATGACTAACATTACTTAAGGCAGGTTGAATGTAGCTATCCAGGAAAGTGCTGTGATTAACTCCATGTCAGCAGCACTCCCAGATTGCACTGACCAGTACAGAACTGGTTTAACTGGCAGTGAGCTTTGGTGCAGATTCAAGGAGAGCTTGAACTCATTACTCTGGATTTTATATACTTGGGCCATAAAGATAGGCTAAAGTCCTGCTCTTTTTACAGTAGAAGACTTCCAACCTCAGTCAGGATTTGGCTTGCAATTTTGGAACTTAACCAAATGCCCATATTTATTTGAGCTATATAGATTTGCCCCTCCTGTGAAACTTTTGAGATGACAATGACAAGTATCTAAAATTTGCAAACAATTCTGTTTGTTCCAGCTTGATTTGAGACGAAGTTCTGTTCAAGGCCCTGAATTTCTTCCAATGATGTTTAATACTATCTTATGTGATTAATTATAAATAAATAGCTTCTGACTCTATTTTATTTTTAAAGCCATTTAAGCTAATTAACAAAGTAGGAAGAACTTTATTTTACAGATTCTCGACATTCAAAAACTACAGGACAGTTATTTAGCTTTCTTCATTTAAAGAAATTCAATTAGCAAACACCTTAAAAAGTAGAAGCCTAAGGCAACTCCTTCAGGATTGTCAATTTTTTCAGTAGAAGAATCCTGTAAAAAGTTTCAAACAGGCAGCCTAATCACCAAAGGCACAGACTCATCATATCAGACTCTCTTTAAGAATATGGGTCTTATTTGTGCTGTTTTGGTTGAAATTGTATTTTCCAAAATGTATAATACTTTATGAAATTTTCTATGTTAATTATTTTTAAAACTTTTGTTAAAACAATGTTCTTATCTAAAAGAAAAATGTGCTGAATTTTTATTTCAAGAAAAAAATCCTTTTAAAAATTTTTCAAGGTTAAGGAAATTAAATTATATAAATATGCAAAAAAGTTTGGGGGTCATGTTCTGATCTGGACAGAATAATAATTGAGCTTGAAATTGTCTTTAATCTGTATTCTCTTTAGCCAACAAAGCACTTTTCCTGCTAAGACCAAGAGCCTTGAACATTTTCTTTCCAAGCCAGAAGACATGGTTTGGAGTTTCACTCACACAGATGTGTGTGAAATGGAAAATATCCAAAAAACGGGTCCTTATCCAGCTATCTGGTACCAAACGTGCCAAGAGGTTGAAAGTTCTTTCTAGAATGTGTTACAATATATTGTGACCGCCTCAAATTCTCTAAGGCATTAGAGAGGCCTTAGAAGGAGATGGTCATCATCAATTTTAAGATAGACTATTCAGCTTGGTTCCCCATGCTGAAGATATCTCAGAAATGTGTTTTAAGAGTAGTGCAGTTGTCTCTCATAATCTCTCATAAATGAAAAAAGATGGCATATATAGTAATCATTGAGCTGTTACTGAAAACACCACAAGCTTCAACAGCAACTACTTTTATATGACAAAGAAGCATCATACATATTGTATAACCTCCCAGAAGACATCCTATTTTTACATGTCTTCTATTAAAAACCTAAGCTTTTAGTGAAATAATTTCATAGTATTAAAGTTTGCCACGAGAGCTACTGCATCACCACTACTCACATAATATTCCCTCTTCCTACACTTCGATCTACAGGAGCTTTTGCAATCTGCTCTGAATCTGCACTGCTGAAGCCAATGAGAATATTGTTACTGGACTCACAAACGTTTGATTTTGCACACAAAAACAAACAATATAATGATTGCATAACAAGGTACAAATATGACAGTGCAACGCACCAGCAACTGTAATTTCTACTCTAAGCACTTCTCCATTCTGTTAATGTGCTGTTACAGTTAGACACTATTTGAGCAAGACACTAATTGAATCTCACATTTTTTCACAGTATTACAAGTATTATTCTCTTACCTTAATTCAACAGCCCATCATTAGTCAGCAAGCCACACAGATACAGATGGAGTCCAAAAGATCTAGTATTATGACCTATACTGTCATTCCTCAGAAAACGAAGATATTAGCCAATAATATTCTTTTATATTACATGCCAGTGGTAATAAAAATGTCTTTGACATACCATGCTGCATGTAAATACTTTGGATAGAAATGCCTAGAAACTTTCAAAGAAAATTAGTAATTTAATTCAGTTACCAATTGTATCATTACACTGAGATAAACCCAGAAAAGTGCTTCTAGAATCTGTATTACAGGATAAATAGGTTCCGCACTATATTTCTTGTTATGTTCTTGTGATTGTTTTGTAACTGTTACAATTTACCGAGCCAAAGTACATGAACTATGTATCTGGACTCCAAAAGAATCCAACAATTCCATACCAACATTTACTAACACTTTTGTTTATGCAAATAACTGTTACTGTATTGTTTTATTCAAATAAAATACCAAAAAGATTAAACAGAGGAAATGCTAACACTTCGCATACTTCTGTGAATCTATTTTCTTATCTATTCAAAGTTTTCCAGAGTACACCAAAAGTGTTCCAAAGTGCCAGAAAATAAATGTAAAAATTTCATTAATGAGATGCCTCATTTACTACCTACCTATCTCGCACATTCAAAAAGGAATTTCAAGCAGGAATTCATACACTTTGTCTGCTTGTTAGTTCTGAACAGTTTAAAAGTAGTGCAGCTGTTATTTGGGCAAGCACAATCTAAGACAAGGGAGCTGCAATACCCAAACTTGTAACAGTAAAGAAGGAACAAGTCATGTGCCTTCGGCAACAGCTCTGCAGTTGCTGCAGGATTACAAGGGAACAAGATGTGGTTGCCCTGCTCTGTTTTGGCTGCCCGCAGAAAGCCGGAACACCTTCAGTCTCTGTGCGCTGACCACGCCACAGGCACTGCCTAGTTCAACCTCCCAAGCAGCAAACACAGGGCTCTGTGTGCACAGAATATGTTGGGGAAACAAAACCATTAAAACTTTCAGACTGGAGGACTATTTTAGTGACATTACAACTAGAACTGAATGTAATCTGCTGTGTTGGTATAAACCCAAGGTCTCCACTGCAAGCAAGTCTGTGTAAACACTCCACTATTCTTTGGCACAGAGTTGGGGACTCCTACTCTGATTCCTCTCACTGCAGTTGTCAGCCTTCTCTTAAGATAGGCAGCACAGCTCTTTTTCAAGTAAGTTAAGAAAAACTTGTTATTAATTTGAATTGCCATAGTTAATTTCTTGAAGGGTGAATCCTGTATCTCCACTAAAGCCAGTAGGAATATTTCCACAGGTACATTCTACTCAACAAAATTCGACATGGAAAATATGAAAACCCTTTAACTTATTAATAAGGATTTATTTAAATAAATTATTGACATTGCCCTTCTGCTTTGAGAAGGACATCTGGGACAGAAACAACAAGCTACCTGCCAGTGCATCCAATTTATTACCTCAGTGATGCTCAGTGCACAGTTCTCTCCGCATTTCTGCAAATCAGACCACTTTCAGCCACAGGTGTGCAGGCAAACCCCACAGCTGTGAAGCTTCCTAACAAAACATTTAGACCCAGCTACACTTAAAATAAGAAAGACTGGTATGTGAAATGCTGGTAAGGGTGCTAAGCCACCCCAGCCAAACCTGATCTTGGGCACAGAGTAGAAAAAGTTGATAGAACAATCCTTGAAAGAGCAACACAAAGGACTGGTATAGCAGCAGCTTTCAGCTGTGTTTGCTTCCCAAAGAACCATGAGTTCAGACTGATGAAGGGAATCCAGGGACACTTCACCAAAAGCATAAACCCCAAAATCTTTTTGTTTCTGCTCTGCTGAGTTAAAGCACACAGACAGCAGAAGCAATTTGTAACGGAGAATTATTGTTTCCAGCTTCAGGATCCATTATTTCATGTTTACACCTTTTGTACCTTCTTCTATGAAATTCTGAAGCTCCTAATAACTGAGTGGAAATTACACATCAAATTCACTGTCTACCATACTACTGCAGATGTTACTTTTCAGAAGAATAAGAAGTCTAATTATTAAAGTTCTCATTTGTTTGTGTTGGCAGGACTTGCATGCTGTTCTTTGATATGAAGGGGAAATAGCTGAAAAACTCTGCTTAAAGAATCTCACATAATTTTCATGACAGGAAATTAAGAGTATTTAAAAAATAATTCTATATATTTATGTGAGCTACTAGGTTATACCTTCTAGAACAAAATAATGTATATCTCACCAATATCTCAGCATACCTAGTAACAAAGAATCATTGTGGAATCCTTCCATATGAAAAGTGGTAAAAAGGGAGAGTGACATCCTGGTTCCACCGAGGTTCAGGCAAAGCTGCCACTAATCAAATGAACTCCATGAAACTTTGCTACTCATTGAAAACAGAATTTCACTCAATATTTTTCTTTTTAAAAAAAGTTAAATTCAAATTAATGGGGTGTCTGTAAAGCTGCATTTTTATAGTAAATTTTTGCCAGTAGTTCATAATACAACAATAGCATTTTTCAATTCCTATCTCACCAGGAATTTAGAACCTTCATTTACAGCTTTACAGTCCTAAAGGTTTAACACAATTGGTATGGATGCATCCCACATAATATATTCTATGGACTATCTCTTGCAGTGTACACATTTCTGCTCCTCACAAGCTAGCCTCACAAAAGACCTTGAAGAAACAAAAAGTATTTTAGGATAGTCTTTGAACACAGCAACAAAGGTTTTGCTGGAACACAGTGAAACAGGGAAGAAGAGGTGAATACAAAACAAAAGAAGCAGCTTACAAGCAATACACTTGGACCGAGGATAGAATGAAACAGGAGACAAACACGAACACTGGACCAGGAGCACAGGAAGTAACACATGCTTTATCCAGTGTCCCTAACAAGTAAATAACTTCCTTTTGAAGAAATACTGTATCTGGTTGCTGTGTTCTTAGCAGTTGCCTTCCATGGACGAGATTATCATATGAGTCAATCGAACTCATAATCTGCTATACACGTGCAGTGAGGAACCTTAGGCATATTACTCATTATTATTAGTAGAATTCCAAATCAGTCTATCTTCTGAAAGTTACATGTGCATTTATGCTTGTTATTATCATTACACACAGCTGTTTAATAACAAAATCCATAGCATGTGTGGACATCAGAGTTATCACCTAGAATTTTTAATGAAACCAGGAAAGAAGTCAAAATCACAGGCTGGACATCAAGCACTACTATTCAGCTTCTCAAGGTGAACAGATGGTGTTATCCTTTCACATGCCAGCAACAGTGCTGGAGATTCCCTTCATTGTTAAAAGATGTAAATTGAACAAGAAATTAACCCAAGCTCTAGTGTGAATAACACTATCTTAAAAGATGGTAATTGGCTTCCAAAAAAAGAAAAAAAAAATGTATCAAGGTGTTGAGTCACAATTCTAAAAGGTACTAGACTGGCAGCCTCAAAATGATTCAGAATTTTAAATTATTTAAGGATGCAGCAAACTTCTAGAGGTCACTGTTTTCTAAACGTATCTACTTTTAGCACACAAGTATGAGACTCCAGCAAAATTAAAAGACTCTTTCACGTAAAAATAATTACTTCTAGGTTAAATTCAAAATTACATATAGAAGCCTAAATCAGAGGACAAATAGTTTTTTCCTGCCATTTCATTATAGGGACTCACCTCTGCTCTCTGCACTGTTTTAAAAAAAAAAGATTTGATCAGCTTAACTAGAACATAAATACAAAGGATTATTTATAAGATATCCCTTTTCTGCAGGCACTATGCCTATGACCACTGATCACTATTTTTCTGTAGAGACATCTCTTAGTAAGAATATCCAAAACCCAAAGCCTCAATTAAGACCTCTTAAGAAACAGCCCTGATTAGGTTAAAAATGTTTATGTTACGATCTTCATAGGAAAAATAAAAGTTCAGATATCTGACTGTGCTCCTGGAAATTTTTTATGATTTTCCCAGTTTGGTTTTAGCATATCTACTCAAGGAAGCATTGAACTGCTGCTCAAGTAACCCAGCTTTATCAAAGAAATTAATCCTCTTCCCTCTTTTATGCACGTTTTACAAGCAAACAGTCGAAGCTGTACAGGACTTGGAAATGGGTCCTTCCAAGAGCACACCTAGAGTTTTGAGTGCCTAAAAGCAAAGACTACACACGTTATGGTGTGTGTTGTAAGATTATGCTCAGTCATCATGGCCACACACTTGCAATGACTAAATTCAAACAGACTAAATTAAAAGAGATGTGTAAACATTAATTGTATCGATATGTAATCCAGGAGTACACGTGTGCCTCCAGCACCCAATGAAAAACTTGCCAATGACTGTATTATTTGACTGTCTGATGTGAGTCTCTGACTTCTATCTCTCATGTAGACACCTGACTTCTGCGCAAAAAGCTAAATCCATCTCAAAACTCATCCGAACCTGCTGTCCTAGACACCTGTTGAGTCCATCACAGGCAGTAGAACCATTTAAGCAAGAATTCTAACTTGTTTCTGTTTGTATAACACTAAGGTAATGGATTTTTGTACCTAGGCAGTAACATCACGCATGCAAGCAACAGCAAAAATTGCAATATTCGACATCTTGGAATTCAATAGTACCTCTCTTCCTTAAATTGCTAGGGATGAATAAACCTCATATAGGCATCAACTAGATATTCCAGTTCATAAGACTAAAAGCACCACATCAGTGACACGCACAATTTGAAGAGGATTTTTGATGAGACTGTTCTGAAGGGAAACAACCCATCTTCCTTCTTCTTTATAGTTACTCCACCCACCTTCATAGTTTTGTTTTCCACGTGTTGTCTTCTGCATATCCCAGTGTCAGAGAAGTCCATCTACTTCACATCATTGAGAAAGCCCAGAATGTATTAACATCATCTGATGAGACGAAATAGACCAGCTGTTTTTCTTTGCTAGTATGTGCTTGGAACAGATAAGAGTGATTAAGGATATGTGAGACCTGGGTACTACTCGACTTTTGTAAATTAATCTCTCTTTCCTCTCCCTTTCAAGTAAAGTCATTAACAAAAAGCGCCCCAAAACCGGGTAACGTTATTCACTTCTTTTCGTGAAATGCCTATTACAATTCTTTTTTTATTTTACCATGCATTAAAATGAAACCAACTGTCTTGGAGAGGAGAAGAGCATTTTGCCCCCAAACAGTAATATGGTCAGACTACTCAAATGTGACACAGAACCCCACAGCCAGCAAAGAAACACGGCCTTGAAAGTGCTCTCCTGCATGCCATTGAACCACTCCCATCACGAGCTCCTGGCTGGGAATGGTAATTCCACCCAGGACCTCATAAATATTTCTCCTGTGTAAATTACGTGAAAAGGGCTACACTCTACTGAAAAAACTGCAACAGATCAGTATTTCCAAAATAAGAATTGGATTAAGAAAAAAGTCCTGAGCAGATGGAATAAATAGGACAGACTCAAGGTCTCCAGTTTGCTGATCTGGCTTTCTCCTGAACTTGGGAATGCAAACCATTAGCCTTGCTTTTTGGCACACTCGCAGATGTAAAGTAACAAAGCAAGCTACCTTTGTACTAGCAACCTTTATATTAGTCTCCAGGTAACCCTGACTGCCAAGGAATTTATAGCTTCGTTCCATGGACAATGGAAACGACACTAATGATTTATCAAGCTATCTTCAAGGTAAAATTCATCTTTCACACACACACCAGCACCCACAAGCGGTTGACCAGCTATACACCATGACATTCTGTACATGAAGCAAAGTGTGTCAGGAAAAACTGACAAGGATTCCTGCACCTCTCTAGGCTACTGACAACAGAGATGCTCTACACACTAGTGTCTAACCACAGCTGCTAAACCACCTAACCCAGAGAAGTTTTGTGTCTCTCTACTCTCCAGCTAAAGAAAAAAAAATGTAAGAAAAATACAATCCCATGCATGGAAATACTCAATCTGGTTAGACACTGCCTGTATATTTTAATTAAAATAACATACACTGCACATAATGTCATGCTTTAAAGACAACTGGACCCATACAGCATATACATGCATTCATCCTTTAGCTTGGTCACACTGGTTGGGCTCACTGAACAGTGGTTACATTGACAATACTACGCTGCAATGTGGTATAAGGTCTTCTAGGCACAATTTTAGGATGGCTACTTAGAGGGAACAAAGACAAGAGTCAACTAAAATTGTTACCCTTCCAAAACAGTAGCAATGCTATATTACAATGCTATATTATGCAATATTTCTCAACCCAAGCAAAAGATGAATTAATAATATATAGATACATGTATTAAGAAAAGCATAAAATACACCAATACTTTGCTATTTGGGCCTTGCAAATCAAAGAATCTCTTCCTTCCAGTTTTATATTGCTAGAAGGCTTAAAAAGCTGAAACAGTTCTTGGCAGAAACGAAGCAGTGGAAAGAAGCAGAGCATTAGCATTCACGTGAATCAGTCAAAGCCACGGAATACATAAAATTCTATAGCGTGTGCTATTTGGCTTTGAAATTTGCTATACATAGAAAATACGCATTTTTACTCATGTAGAGATTAAACATTTTCATTTTTAAAAGGTGTATTGGTCAGTACCCTTCTTCTAGTTCCTAAGACTTTCAGAAACTCTGATATTAACAGTGATGCAGTAGTCTTTACAACGAAAAATATTAACATGTTTGCTAATATCTTGCTCAAATTCTATCTGGAGTTTTTTTACAAAAATTAGTCCTTATTTGCCAAAGAACAGATGAATCCAACTCCATAAGGCTTGTTTTTCACTTGTCTTTGCTTTTTGAAAAAGCAAGGTTTAAAATAGTCCAAGTGGCCATTGCAAAGAACTGTTCCAAGAATGCTCTGAACAAAAGTGCAAATGATACTTAAAACTCGTCCATCTCCATTGAAAGCAAATTTGGAAAGCTAAGTGGAAAAAGGTTAATCTCCAAGAAATGACACATCCCCACAAATAGGTGCTCTCACAAGGACAATCAGGAAGGAGAGAGGACAGGCTGTATAGTTCCTCAACAGCTAGCATGAAGTTGGAGAGTAATACTAAAATGTTCATTACCATAACAAGTTCCAGACAGCTCTGTAGGCTGTATGTCCTGAAATGGCCTCTCCCTTTCCTATCTTCCCCCATCACTTTGCTCCCCACAGCCACAAAGGGACCAAGGGATAAGTTCACTATCACTCCCCACTGCCAGATAATTGTGTTGTGTCCTCCCAGCGACCATGAGAGATGCCGGCTGTGCTTCCCCACTTCATTAGCTCCCACTTGTGACTTGCAGCAAGAGTATTCCTGACTGCAGCCGCCCCTCTGCAGTGTTTCCTCTCACTGGTTTCCTATGGGACGGATTCAGCAGCCCCTACCACGGCAAGACTTCCTCTCAGAGTTCCTCTAAGCCCTTATAAAGGCAGATATCCTGGTGTAGTCAGAGGAAGAGTCTGTTTGGCAGCACTCTGGTTGTACCTTCAAAGCCTAAACTAGCTTTGTTTTGAGGCAATGTAGCTATTAACCCCATTTTCATATGGGGTTAACATGATTCCTTATTTTCCACCAACTGGCAACTAAATCCCATGTTAAGTTACTAAACAAAATACAAGAAAAATGTCTGCCTGTCTCTAAGTAAAACACCATGTCACAGAGTAGCTCAATGTTCAGTAAGAAATGTACTCCTTTTTTGTGCCATGATAGAATATCAAGTGGTGAATTCACCATGAAACAAAAATAATGCAAGCAGTGCTCATCTTATTTCTCTTCTACACGTATTCAGCCTTTCCATGCTAAAACTTATAAAGCAAGATGAAAGGGCACGACTAACTCCAATCCAGCTATGCTTTATTCCTTCTAAACCTCTGGCTATGGATGACTAGCACTGAGAGGCATTTTAGATTCCCCAGCTCCCTCTGCACACCTGATTTGCTAACCCTGAGGCATGAAGTTGGCATAATTTTTTGAGTATTTTTTATTACTGTTATCCCACAATGAAATTATTTAAATCAGAGGAAAAAAAAGAGGTGGGATGGGAAAAGATATATGCAAACAAATCTCACTGCACTAACAAGTACAATCCTATTTGACAGACCATATGGCTGGCACAGTATTCTTCTTGGAAGAAAATCCTCAACATACCACAGAAGCCTTAGACAGGTTGAAAGCCCACCAGCCATCCCCATGCCTCCTTTCCTTTCTTCTCCCACGAGAAAAAAAAAGACTCACAGAAAAAAAATATAATCCTCAGCTAGGCATAAAAACAAGTATTCAATTAGACATCAAAATAAAGCAAATAAAACACAGAGAAAGTGCAGTATTTGTAACTTGGGTGCCTACAGCCAACACAGCTCTCCTACAGGCAGGAACCTGGAGGATCACACTCTCCTGCTGTGAGTAAACCTCTGGGTACCTGGCCACTGCCTCCTCCTCCTCCAGCCTGCCAGGCAACTCCCCCAAGGCCCTGGGCATGGCCAGAAGGTAGTCTCCTTTCTGAGAAACAGAAAATACAAACTTTTCTAAAAGCTCCAGCTTCCTTCCAATAGCTCTGCTTGCTTTGGTGATCACGTGGCAGCCGCTCTTCCCAGCCGCCAGAACACCTCTGTCCGTATCTACTCGCAACAGCAGCGCCTCAACTGCAAGGGCATCTAAACCAAGTTTAGTCTCTGTCTGCCTTGTACAGCCAAGCCAGGTGAAGATTCTGGTTCCAGAGCTGTAGCTTCAGAGTAGTTCCACCAGGTTTTAAGACACGCGTATATGCAATTGCCGAGCTAGGGGGAATCGAACAGTCAGCATCTTACAGAGCCAGGCCCGTATATGGATGTTCTTAATATGGCACTTCGTACTTTGCTACTAGAGACACATAAATATTTTATTTTTGGATTACAAGGGTTGCAAACAAGGTATGCCAACTAATGTCAAACAGAATAGTTTTACAAATTCCAGGAAAGTTACGTGCAACGTTTAGACAACACATATCCAACAACAGGCTTATTCGTAGTTACAGTAATAGGAGACGAGACATATACTCAAAATAAATGACCCCATTGGAAAATTTGAAGCACATTACTATAATTAAGCTAGAACATTTTCTGCAAAGTCATATTATGTAGACTTTTTAAAGTAAGGTTTATATCTGTTCATAAATTTTGGTATTGAGACATCATAAACTTTATTTTTCCAACATTTTAAAATACTATCTAGCTCTGTTCCTCAACCGATTAATTTTTAACTACTTTTAAAAACACTTTGGGTAAAACTAGCTGTCAGAAGTTTATTAATTACAATGACATAATATTGAACCCAAATATGAGTAACTCTCTTTAGCAACTAAAAATAAGTACTGTTGGGCACTATGCTTATACATATCCCTCACATAGGGCATAGTAATCTCCAGGTATATGATTGTCTAAGCCCCTTCTTTGATTTCTATTTCACCTCCAGGCTATGAATGAAGGTAAAAACTGGCTTGTGATCAAAGATCTCTATTGATGGATGTGCACTGTTACAGCACACAAGTGTCAGCATCTACTATGGCGCCCATGCCGTACTCCCTTCTCCTAATGTACCTGAAAATCCTATAGGATTTTTAGCTCATTAGGGCTCATCAGTTACATTTACTTGAATCCACTGCATTCACTTGTTTTCAGGAAACCATTTTCCTTAGAGGAAAAAATGTCATATATTTAGCACATCCTATAGATAAAAAAATACAGGTTTTACATAATTAGCAGCTGCAATACTTTTATAGTGAATTCGAGTTACAAAACTGTTATTTATTTCTTTTCTTGCTCAAACAATGGAATGTTGCTCAGTGATCTCTCTGTCACTGGCAAGCTTTTAAAATTAAACACTAAAAATAAATTGCCTTAGGTTAAATAAAATAATCCAGCAAACAAAACAAAAGCAAAAGCAAAAACAGAGCAATCTCAGCAACATATCCCGTTTTCATCCTTATCTAGCTCTAGCCAACACCCACTTCCACAAAGAACTAGAAGAAAAAAGTGGGCCCTGCCGTATGTCCCGGAGGTTAGCAAATCTGGGCTGTTAAACAGCAGGAACTGGCAAATTCCCGAAGTGCAGAGTCCTAAAAAAGACGCCTGCCAGACACTTCCCTCTCCTACCCAAAGAGGCTTCAATTCAATGCCTTCCACAGTCTGCGTCTCCGGCAAAAAGGCTGTATTTTTGTATGTATTTAACTGCAGTAACATTCAGTATCTGCACAAAATTGTTACTGCTCATTCACTCCGCCACAGCTGAGCACGGCATCATACCTGCTATGCTCACAAACCACTTCTGCCAAGTTCTCAAACCAGCCAGTTCCTAGGTGTTCTTTCACTGCCTTTAAATTGAAGGCAGAGAGAGTGAGAGCGAGTGCACAAAAGAAAATGGAAAAAAAGAGTGAAAGCAAACATATACAAAAAGTGCATGCAGAGCCAGATTTTTTTCACTGTGGAGTTTCAAATATTCACCACTCAAAATTCAAACCAGATTTTCAAAAACTGAGGCCCCAGTGGTTTCTACCGTGATACTTACAATTTGATAGTTAAACAGATTTTAACAATCTAATCAGTTATTTAGTTAACAGCTAATGAACTCTACTAAAGAAAGCCTTCTTGCAAATTAAAATCACATTTATTTGCACACAAAACATTTCAGCAAAAAGTCATGCTCTATATTTTGCAAGTCTTTGCTATTTATTTTAGAAAATATGAGAAAATCTCTCATAGCTGGGGCTTTTTTTTCCACAATATGTCACTTTCCACACAGCTGTGAGAGGATGAATTGTGGCAGTGAAGTTCATGGTAAGGATGAGATTTTGAGTAGAGGAATTCCTGTTCACTGAAGGTCATGCGTCAGAAATACCCTTTTCAGTATATCAGGCTTTAAAAGGACAACACCTCACTTCCTGGTCTGAGCTGAATCTGCTGTGAATTTTCAAAATAACACTGATGTGTTTTTAGTGGTTCAATCTGTAATGGCTAAATCTGCAGTTAAAAACCCCCAAAGCCCAACAACAACAAAAACAAGGCTATCATCCTGTAGCTGGCTGCACTTAGTATGTCTGCTTGTGGTTTACTTGCAGAAAACTTCAATAATGGAGGAATTGCTTTATTTTAAGGAGCGGGGGGAAAGTAAGATTTTCCCAATACGATCTGTTCCTATTTATCTTCACACACACTCCGTGAGGAAGGAATATAATGTACTTTTTAGTTTTAATATTTAGATTATTTGCAAACCATTTCATTTTGTGCTTCAGCACAAAGAGCAGAAAACAAAACAAACTCAGAGAGAAAAGAGAGATATGACTATATTTTCTCCACCCCTTGCCAAAAACACTACAAAGAATGGAAAAAACAATGTCTCACTTTAAGCCCCAGAACTGGTTAATCAAAGCAGTTGATGATTACACACAACAGCTGGGAAAAAACTAGTTTTCTAGCCATACTGTACTCATAACTGCTACCTCTGGCAGCCTCAGAGAGAAAACAGGAACCGCCATGCTCCTGTCAGAGGTCTGCAGAGTGAGGAAATCTTCCAGTAACCCCCACAAAACGCACTGAGCCAAGGTGCAAGAAACCTTCTAGTGGGCAGCTACTAAATGACCAGAGCAGCAAGGACACAGCAGTGGCCCAATCCCTCTCAGCATCTATTTGGGCCATATTTGGATGCACCATCACCTGAGGATGAGGTATCAGTTGGGACTGCAGGTATCAGAAGAGCCTACACAATTCTGTAATTGTCAAAGACACGGTTCTCCATATAAGCAAATTTTATGAACCGTCCAGTGTGGAATAAGTTTAGTATAACCTAATAACCTTTCAGTACATCTTGTAAGCACACTCTTGTAGCCAGGTTATGGGATCACACTACACTCAGATTGGTTCATAAGACCCCTGTGGATTGCACATGGCCTGTGATAATAAGCTTCTCATTAGCATTTTGACAGCAATATCAAGGCTCGTTTATCAGTGACACACACTTCTCTGGGGTAATATTGAGGTATTTCAGCCATTATGTGGGTTTTTTTGCAATTACGATCCCAGTTTTTCTCTTCTTCCTCTCCCTGCTCAGGCAGTACTACCTAAGCAGGACCAGCAGCCCTGACAGCTCTGATTCACACTCTCCAGCAGAAAACAAGGGGTGAGAGACCGAGCTCTACTATCTACACTTAAGAGAAGAAGCACTCAGTTCCCAGTCAGATCTCCAGATAAACACACAGGTTTCAAAAACTCTCCAAACAACAGCCCATCCTTGCGCTCCATATTAACTTGCAGGAAATTTTCTCCCATGTAAGACCTTCCCACCAGGCCTTCAACTGACCTGTCTCACAGAGGGAGAGAAGGGGGCTTCACAGAGTGACCCAATCCAAACTAACCAAGTTATCACTATTTCGTAGTCCTCCTCATGAGCTAAAACAGGAGTAAGAGTCACAGAGAGCGTACCTCTTCACCCATCTCTTATTCCACAGATGCTATGGAAAAGGAGGATATTCACTTGGCTCTCTCTGTTTTTTAAAACACGGTGGGGGGAAGGGGAGGAAGCAGGGGGAGGAGAGGGGAGAGAGACAATAGGAACATTTAGCCCTAATATTCAAAACCAGCACAAGGTACTTTTAAAGCTCTACAGGCATCTTTTGAAGCTGAGTCTGCAAGTCAAAAATATCACGTAGTTACTCAAACAAAACAGATCTTTCCCAGCTTTTGATCCATACAGGCTTGCTGCAGGAAAGGTAGCTTTATCTTCTGTTTCAAAATTAATTACTAATATTCAACTAATTTTGACATGATCTGTACAGTGAAAAGGAAGATTTTGTCTGGTCTTTTCTCAGAGTAGGCAGTCTGAAGCACATTTATTTTTACTCTGAGGACCAAGAGATTCAAAGGACAGTCTGCAAATGTTTCAGAGGAAGTTACCCTTATCAGCAGTCTTTAGGGAAGTCCTGTACACCACATATTTGGGATCAAGAAGATGTAACGTGAAGTCTATAACCTAAAAGGTTAAAAATGCAACTACCAGCATAGCTCCCTTTTCAGCATTGCTTTGCAGTATTAAGATCATCCTTTAGGTAAGGGGAAAAACACTGGCTACAAAATACTGTCTTATCCCAGATGGTGATGTCATGATTATGTAATATTATCCTCCAAAGATTACTGTATATTAAAGAATATGCTGTATTTCCCAGGCTTTTCCCTTGCATAACTTCCCAGGTGATTTGCATCATTGCACAATGGGAAACAAGGCTCCCCAGGCTTGCCTCCCCCTACACAGGAGTAACTTCTTTTCTTGCTCACTAAATTTGGTTTTGTCTCCCTGTGGCCTCCCAGAAGGTGTCACCCCGCACCAAGTGAAAAAAAATTGCCCCAGCAAACAATCCCCCAACCTAAAGGATCATAGCTCAGGATCTGTACTCTAGCTGTTTCCTGGGCACTGTTGGTCCAGGGGCAAGGAGGCATCGTTTCTCTGCAGCACAAGGAAGGCTCGGAAGCCTCGTGATTAATTAAGCATGGTCAGCTTGACTCTCCTCAGGAGGAATGAGGAAACAGAGGTAGAAGAACCTGTTCGATGAAACTTTGAGCACTGAAGCCTGAGGCAGGAGCTTTGGTAGAACTAAACACTGTTTCTTTTTCCTCCCCTTTGCCTCCAATTTGTTTATAACCCATATACTGGCAGGGTCAATGAACACACAAGTATTATTCAAGACACAGAAAACAGAGTAACAAACCAACGCTGGGAAAGATATAATCAATATCCCTTTGAATCAAGGTGGTCCAAGCCTTCTATACAAGCACAGATTAAGAATTTCAGAAAAAACAAACAAAACAACAAACCATCCCTCATATCTGTCATGCCATTAAAAACTTCAGTATTATTTCAAATAAGATTTTTATTTCTACATGCTGCAATAACCGGATGCAAAAATTTCAGCCACTTTCTAATCATAAGAGCAACAAATTATGAAAGGACTGAATCAGTCTGACTATTGTACGTACATTTCTCAGTTCACGCTTAAGGCATATAGACTTCCTTGTATAACTTCTAAAAACTACTGTGAAGAAACAGTTTTCCCCATAAGCATGACTAGCAGTGAAGTCTCGTTATACCCACCCTTAGTTCAAATAATGCCAACAATAACTGCAGTCATTGGTAGCAAATTAACCTTATAGGGACAGTAAAGTATGTACTAGTGGGAGAGGAGGAATCTAATCCAAACATCCTTTACAACCTCTCAATCTCCACGTACAACATGGTGCATTGAGATGCCCATACAACATGAATGGCTCCAATGAAAGTCAAAAAAGCTAAATGTGAAGGGCTTTGCAATTCATCTGAAAGTGAAGAACTACACCAGTTCATGCTTCTTTATCCAAAGGTCTTGATTGCATATTCAAAACATTCATCAAATCGGTATCCACTTAAGAATCTACTGATGAAAAGTACTACACAAATTTGGCATTATTTTACTCTATATAAGGGGAAAACCATGTAAAAATGCTCCTAAGCATGACAGTAAAATTGAAGAAGGATCTTCCTATTGCCAATGAGCATCTGGTATTTTGCTTCACCCTCTTGATGTCTCATTTTCATATCAGAGTTCTAATTAGAAGAGCAGACAAACAATGAAAATGTGAAAGTGATGCAGTCCCTGTAGATCAGCTTCCATCTTTACTCAAGTGCTGTACATGTCCGTGTACATACAGAGCACTGATGATATGCACCGCAAGCAATATTGGCAGCCAAAAAAAGCTGACAGCAGTAACCTAATTTTACTTCAGAGGGTAGATCTAATCTTAGGACCTGATCCTGTAAGGAACCAAAAGCCATAAACTTACTGGAAATCAAGCAAGCTCAGCATTTCACTGAAGACACTCAGCACCTCACAGGTTCAAATCCACACTTTTTAAAAGTCACTTCCTATTTCTCCTTTGTTTACCCTGGCTTATCCTGAACAGTGAGGTTTTCCGACACAGAGATAACTTTGGAAATGATTCCTCTCATATTCTTTGATGATTTCAAAAGGCAGGAAAGAATCTCTCCCCTTTCTGAGGGCCACCCAGCTGAAGCAAAGAACATTATTTTTTTCAGGCATGTTAATAGGAGCCAGTAATAACTCAACTGAGTTTCCTTAGCCTTGAAATACCTGACCGAATTCACTTTTGTTCTTTCTCAGTAACATATTTTGTTCCTGTATCTGCTGTCACACAATTATATTTCAAACAACCCTAAAAGGGAGGCTGCCCAACATCTTCCAACCAACTTAACCTCTTCCTATGACACATATTCACTGCCTTAATGTGTTTTATCCATTTTATCTGTCTCACAAGCGGCTGGAGCCACTGGGAAATACAGTGTAACAAAGTAGGCCTTCAAATTAAGCTTTGCAATGATTAAATATGTTAACTGTAACTAATGCTACTACTAGTCTCACTTTCTCCAGGGGAAAAAAGAGAACAAGAGAATACACTAGTGTTGGATACTGCTATCTTCTTTCCTAGATTCCTAACAGGAAAAAAAACTACCAAATGAGTCGGACATATATACCCAAATAAATGAAGATAAATTATTTCATCCCTTTGCACCCCCATTTATACCAGTTATTCTGAGCCAAAACTTTTTTTTTTTTTTTTAATCAAGCTAGGAGATTTGGTAAATTCAGCCTGTCACCACAATTTTTGAATTCTGCTAAGAGCAGAAGTGAGGTACTTTGCAACTGAGGAGCTGCTAACAGTACCCAATGAAACAGGGATTACAAGTACCACTGGGAGAGGAAGGTACAAGAGAGAAGTGGAACTGGAAAAGTAGCATCCCTTAGAATAACAGGGTTAAAAGAAAAGACAGAGCCTGTGGGTTTGAAAATGCAAGCCCTGGGACATGAGCTCTGAGCTTCAGGGCAGGTGCCTTTTGAGACACAAAGGAGTTACCTAGCTGAGTTCTTTGATTACAGCTCTCACCAGGAATCTGGTTTGTAAGCAGGGATACTTTCAGAACAGCTGGGTACCCCTCCCACATGCTCTCTTTTCTGCTGTTCTGCAGCTTGAGATGAACATCTAACATACTACATTCGAATTTGAAGAAGTGAGGACACAAATACTAACTTCATACTGAAGTGGTGATGACTGATAGGGTCTCACATTATTAATATTTTTGGCAGGTCCACTGTACAAACAAATCTGTATTCATCTAGTATTCATTCAATTCCAGGATATATCCAAAACACTCTGTCTTAGCAAAGTTTATCCTTAATCAACGTTACTTATCTGGGAGGGTAAACCTGTGACACCAGGAGAATTTGAAGGGAATTTGTGGTATCTGGGCACCATGTCTTTTCATATTTGCCTATAAGTAAGAAAATCGTAGCTTCTCTGAGGTCAAAGGTGTCACGGTATTATAAGGCTCCAGTATGAAATAAAGCTATTAACATACTCCCTTAAGCTGCTATCCTAACTGAAGTTCACGAGCCACGTACATTTGAAAGATGAAGCAAATCCATCAGAATATTTTAAGGGCACTGGTTTCTTCCTGTAGATCACTGAGCAGTGTACTGCAAAGTCAATATTAAATTTTGGATAGCGGCATAGAAATGTGTAAGTTGTGAGTTTAAAGTTTATTCTCCTAAATAGATGAAAACTGTAAATTTTTAACTGAAGCCTTAAATTGGCCACCTTTGCATGTCAATGCCTTCAGCTTCATGTAATATCACATAATTGATATTCCCATCACTGACTACTTTCCAGTATGATGGACCTTAGCAATCCACATTTCAACACTTTTTCTGTAGCATATGTACAATACCTTTTGGATAAAAGAAACGGAAGTAAAAAGCTCTACTACACTTACAAGTCTAGATGTTAAATTTATACTGATCAGGGAGGTCGATACTACACACAATATCAGGAAACCAAAGAGAATGCCCCTTCTTCACTGTGAAAGGATGGTAATAGGTATGTTGTGTCCTTCTCCTACTTCATTTGAGCTCCAAACAAAATAAATAATGAATAATTTTGCAAAGCAACAATGAGTAGCTAAATGAACATCCAATTCTAATTTCCCCAGAATTTCTTTCTAAAATTCATGAAGGCCCAGTTGCTATAGTCTGCTCCAAATTTGTCCCAACTGGGGTCAGTCCTGAAGCACAACATGTTAACCCCAAGCCATGTCAGCACATCCGGTGTAGTGAATCTGTGGCTTTTTCAAAACCAGGGACAGCCTTGTGTAAACCACAGGCTAGCAGTCTGCCAGGCAGGCAACACCAATATAATCTCACTGCATCTGTTTTATAAACACACTCAGGTGTTGGGCTATCAGACTTTGCTGCACTGCACAGCTGCTCCACAGCACACACCAGCTGTCCTTACTCCCTCTTCACACCACTCCAGCTGGAGGAGCCTAAGCCTTTCCACTCTCAGTAACAGAGACAAGACCCTAAAAATGTAAAATTAAATGTTCTGTTTCCCTCAAATGATTGACTCAAATGGAAGTCCCCTTTCCTCCCAATTTAGTGCATGAACAATCAAACAACAAACGCTTTAACTTTACATTTTGTCTGCTGTTATCTTCTACCATATTAACTGCAGTTATGGGGCTACAAACAACATACAAAATTATAAGTTAGGATAGCCACTTTCAGGGGTGCTCAAAACAATTTGTTCTACATTTCAGAGGGATTTGCACATCCAACTCTTCCAGCCCTTTGACAGCTTATATATATTCATATACAGGTAGGCTCAATATCGGAGGCGTTCTGAGTACAGGATTCCCCTCAGTGGTAATTTTTTCACTGAAACAGCAAAGCTGGTGCTGCCCCCAGCTACTCATCCATAGGAGCAGCTCAGCTTCCGACTACTGACTCTGCTTTGACAGTCTGAAAGCCTGGTTTTATAGATCCACACCTCTACACAAAAAGTTCCAGTGTCAAGAAGGCAGCAAAACAGAGGCCCTGCATTTCTGTTTGTTTACTACAACTGAAGGAAAGCCACAATAAAGCGGTTGTAGAATTGAAACAGAAAAAATCTCCTTCCAATCAAACCATAAACCCATTAGCCTAGAAAAGGTAAGCTAGAAGAAGGAAATAGAAATCTAATGGTGAGAATCCTTCTTTTACAAAAGTAAAAGGAGAGATTGACAGATGAGGAAGATGCTTTAGGACAGAAAGAGGTATCTCTAGAAGGTATCAGGCAGAAACCTTATTTCACTAGTCTAGATTTCAGCCCCTGTCTCCCCACTGTAAAAATGAAACTAGTACTTCCACTGCAAAACTGTGAGATTAAAACCATAATGCTTGTACCATATTTCTGGGCAGCACGGAGAAATCTCCATCCATTACACTTCCTCTTAGGAATGCTGTGAAGATGACTATACTCAAGATTCTCCAGACTCAGATTATTTCGCTAATGAACTTCATTACTGAGACAGATAAGATCTATGTATCACTATATGTAAACCAAAAGCAGACAAAGGCCTCTTCTGGAACCACTGATATAAAAAGCTGGATTATTCATTTCAAAAGAAGATTTTTGTACCTGAATTATGAATGCTCATCCCATCATTTCCATTACTGACACGCTCATTTGTTTGAAGGAATTACGCGAATGGAAAAAAAAGGCAATAATTACAGAAGAAAGAGGAGATAACATGCTATATCACAAGCAGATGCAGGACAACTAGGTATGTAAAAACCTGCATGACCAGTTCACAGCATGCAAGATTATAATGAAGTTATTACACATTATCTCACAGCTCACGCAAATTTCAGACAATAATGTAATCAGGAGCAGAAATACCTTGTGTACTGTGAAAATTAATTCACCAACCCCACCTGTTACCACAAACACTAAGGAAAACCAAGAAATACTGATGATGGCTATTTTTTTGTTGATCTGTTTTAACATTTTGAAACTTTTATTTAAATAAAGCCTGCTGTGGAAAAGATCTTCCTTATTTGTAAGAACTGCTCTATTACAAAGTGGCTTCACTTTGTTGACCATCTGTCATATTTACATGTTCCTTGGTCTGGCACACAAGCTTCAGCCTCTTTCTCTGCTGACTCATGTGAATAAAAACACTCTCCCTTAACTCCTCAGTTAGACAACTACTGCTTCCCCAAGGGCCATCAAATACATTTTTTAAAAGTTGCAATAACACATAATTTATTTCTTTTGCATATTTCTGTCCTGTAAAGTATAGTTTTTTACTTTGTTACACATTTTCTATGGCTTTTGCAGGCCACATCTAGCTTGATACACAGGTTATTGCACTCCAAAAGTGAGATTGTTTTCCTTATTTTACATCATAAACTCCTGCAGGAAGAAGCTATGAACTTTCTGTTTCTGCACAACCTCATGTTATCAAAGAGAAACTAATAACTCCTACATTCAAAACTGTCACGCTGCCAGCATGCATGCGTCCATGCTCTGACAAGGTCTCAGCACCTCGCTCCTGTCTCACCGCGATGTCACTAGCATCAAGTACATTTTCATAACTGCATAAAATGTCTCCAAGACTTCACATTTTTTTGCATCACGGAGTTCATTAACCGTGCATAAATCTTACAATAGAGGGGTTCTGCAGACCAGCACACTGCTGCTGGGAAGCAGATTTTGCTTGTGAGTCTACAAATAGGGTGCAGGGCTGATTCACAGTTGCTGGAAGAGCTGCAAACTTTTTGGCAGTTCTACAAAACATTCGGCCTGTAATTTGTCTTACTGATCACTGCCACAATTATGTCCAGGTCCCAAAGAGAAGAAGCCCATACACTCCAGCAAGGAGACTGCCGTAGGGAAAAAAGGCTTCACCAGAGGTACCCCCACTTCTCACTCTGCTTGCCTTTCCTTTCAGATGGTTTTCTTTAACCTCAGTCTTCCAGGAACAGCATGAAAGACAAAATGACATTCTCACACTTCACATCTGATCTTAAACCTGATTTTTAAAAAGGGTAAACTTTAGAATACACTAAGGGTTTTGAAAGCTTTATGATATTAATAACACTGTTACAGCAAAACAGTGCTCGGCTGCAGAGTGCACACATTTTAAACCAAATGTAACATGTCAGAGACTGTCAGTTTGAAGTCCAGAGTACATTCAAATACAGCTAGAGACCAGTTTCATTTAATTCGTTCAAATATCCAGTGATTTACTGTATTTTTGTCAATGAAGTGTCAGCCGAAACAAAAACAAAAATGTTATGGTTTTGGGGGTTTTCTTAGTTTAAAAATGCTCTGAACAATACCACTTCCAAAACAACACATACTACCAAACTGAAGAGAAGATTTGACGGTCAGAACTGACACTTTTTACCAAATGCATTCACAAGCAGCTCACAATGTACTCACAAACTCATTCATACACAGTTTAGAAGCTGGGTTGATTGAGTTTTTCACTCGGAGGGTGGTTGGGCATTGGAACAGGCTCCCCAGCGAGTGGTCACAGCACCAAGCCTCTCAGGCACATGGTGATTCTTGGGGTGACCTGTGCAGGGCCAGGAGCTGGACTCAGTTATCCTCATGGGTCCCTTCCAACTCAGCATATTCTACGATTCTATGACAACTCAGCATATTCTATGATTCTACACTCATGAAAAGACAGCTAGATAACACTTTCAAAAGGCTGCTGAATAAGGAGCCTAAATTCTTCATGTAATTTCCACAGAGCTGAAAATTTTACAGTAGGTCTCAATTCCGAGAAATACGTAAAGTTCAATATTGAACATAGAAGGAATTCAATTGATGGTGATGTAACTAGCTAGGAGCACCGATGAATCAGTATGTATGCAACTAAATGATACACATACGCTCAACAGTTCCAGCAACAAAGAACACCACTAGAAGAACTACCCATTAAAATCAATATAGGAACATCAGCTTTGAATCTGTGTGCAGGACAACTTACCTCTGTCTGTCCTCCAGTCATTAATGGACAGCACTCGCTACAAACTTACGATTTTTGTTTGTTTGTTTAAGGTATATTGATTTTGCTTACTCACACATCTACTTATCAACAAAACCAACATAGGAAAGTTTCTGCGGTTTTTGCACTGCTCTGGGCTGTGATAAACATAGGTCAATTGCTCCTCATCTACTTTTGTTACCATATTGCTATGGTAAACTGAACACCCTTCAAAAAAGAATCCAACCCCCATATTTCTGCTAAATTATATATCCTAGAATGTAACATTATCCCCTACCCAAGGCATCTTGAAACTAACAGGAAAAGCAGACATAAGAATGAGCATGGACTGGCAAGAAAAGAGCATGTAAAGAGATTATAGGAACTTGTCTAGGTCGCAGTGTCTGGGCTGCTACTGCACCACAGAATTGTTCAAAGTAAGTTTAGCTGAACTTGTATTTTAAAACCTTTCACCCAGCCTTATAAAAATGCACATGCAAAGCTACCTCCCAAATACAACTACTGAACTAATATTATTTTTAAAGTTATATATAGACATGTATATATATAAGATATTGCCTAAGGGTCATCAGAAAGAAGCCCAAGGTTTTGCTTTTTAGGTGAAAAGCCCTGTCACTTGCTTCTGATTCAATGCATAACACTTCTAAAAAATAGGCATGAGGTGTTAATAAAATTCTTCTTTCCTCTTTCTTCCTTTAGGAGGCTTGGCATGGCTCTGAGAAATTGCTAGCAGGAAGAGTAAAGGAGTGTGATAAAACGTAAAGCTTATCTCAGCCCAGTGACATTAGTACATACTATTATCCCTATATATCACATCCAAATTTGGTTATTGTACTGCTAGTGGTCTAATCCACCTATCACTAAAGAAAAAAGCTCTAATGTAATCATACAATACCAGCTTTCATTGAATTACACAGAAAAATCCTGTAGTTCCCTACAACTAGGCAATACCATTCTTAAAGCTATGTGGGACACTCAGAAACAAGTAGAAGTTTAGGGAACCATGGACTAGATCATAAGGGCTGTCCCTCTAAACCCATCAACTCCTTGAAGAGAAACACCACATTATGCAAAGCATCAGGAACTCCAAATATCTCTAGCAAAATTTCCTCTATTGCCTCTCCCCTTGATGTTTTGAGTTAGAGACACCAAGCAAAGCTGAGCTGATAGGCTGCTGCTCAACTATCACTGCAGCCTTTCACACTGGTAAGCATTTTCCTAATATTTATTTTGGCTTCCTCAGTCTGCCTTTTTGACTTGTGCTTGGACTGGAATTTTTCGAAGACAGAAACCACCATTTCACGTTAAATAAAAAAAAACAAAACAAAACCAAACACTAGTAGGTATTTTCTGTGATTAGGAGTCCCTGAAAATCCCAACAGTCAGTACCAACTAAAATTTTTCAATAGTGTTTCCATTGCTTGGGAGAGTCCAGTTTTCAGGGATAGATCATGTTCCTACATCACCCCACTGAGTCTCCTAAAACCAGTGCATTTTGCCCGAAGTTCAAAGCTCCATATTACATTTATTCCTTCAAACACTTCAGTAGTATAACTAACTAGAAACCCAGTGCATCACTCCTTTCTGACTGAAAACAGCCACTCCAACAGCCACGCGTATAATCAGCTCCCTGCTGCTTGCTGAGCAGCACAGTGGGGACATGCTCTGGATGACAGCGGCTGGGCAAATGCCACAGAGCTTCAGACACTGGGGATGCTTCTGAGTCCTGCTGACACGAGAAGCTCGCTGGTGCACCGGAGTGACAAAAAGGGGAAGGAGTTGGACTGCTGGGAATAACGGCAATATGGATATAAGGGAAATAGTAACACGGAAAATGAAGGAAAAGTTACGACAGCTGGGACTTGAGGACAAGGTGATAGTGGTGGATTAAGGAGAAAAGTGGGCCAAGAGGTCAAATGTTCAAGAGGTGCCAAGGCACTATGGGGTCACAAGGAAGGAAAAGGCAATGAAACTCAGAGAAAAAGAAAAAAAGATTCCTCAATAACTCTAAAAAGAACCACATAAGAGAGAGAAAACATAGTGGATACAGCAGGAACAACTTTAAGCCTTTCCTTTTCCAACACGTTCTCAGATGTCATTTGCTAAGGCCATGGATCTATCTCACCTTGAAATAAAGGGAAGTTGACAGATGCCGGAAAGACTTATGCAATGAGTAAATATGGTCCCAGCAAGAAAACTGCACTTGGAATAGATCTCTGTAGAGATCTATAGCAGGACATTTCATTCACATAGACTGCTAGCATTGCCAACATCAAAATCTTATGCAATATTGTAAAAGTTGCCCTAAAATTTCTCGACCATCTTAAAGACAGAACAGATAAAGACTGAGAATTGGCAGCATAAAGACAGAAGAGACGATAAAGAGGAAACTGAAGGGAAACAGGGAAGAACATTATTGTCTTGCTGGCTTTTAATCTACGAAACAAAGAAAAGCAATTCTAGCCATTTCCTCATCACCTATGCAGAGGACGCATCAGTCTTCCCTTCATGTTTCCACCACGATTACATCTGCTGCATTGCTACCACATCACTCTCTAAATATACTTATAAATATTAACATTCTCAAAGCCATCCATCTTTTAATGACATTAAAAGGGCTAATGTACGGAAGAATGGAGAATTATAAATGCATAAAAAATCCTGGTACCCCATAATAAGAGGCTTGTAACTTATTTATACTCTCAAGTACTGAAAGATACTAAGCTGGAAACACTAAGTATTAAGTTTCTTTACTCTTCATTTAAGATACAGGAGATACCAAGGGGGCTTGCTGCTCAAACAATGCAAACATTAAATTTATTTGGTAACATCTAGCCATTATTCATGCTTTTTTGTTTCTGCCTGTGATGAAATTGCCCAGCAGGACATCAGAAACAAGCAAAACGATTCTATTGTCTGGAACAATCAAATCAGCTCAAGTTAGCCGATATAAGGCAGAAATGCCTGCCCGCAAGCCTCCAATGGAATCAAACTTTTCTTTTTTTAATTCTAAAAGCTATGGTCTGATATTACTTGTGCTCCTCAACGAGTCAATCCCTATAGAGTTCAGCGGGGAAAAAAACCTCTTAGAACTGTGTAGCATTTCTCTAACACTGCTTCCAATAAAATAAACATTAAAACTTCTGTTATATTTAATGGGAACATGCCAATATCTCTAGGTTTCTTAGCTGTGCTATTCAAAAATATGTGAAATCTTGGCTTCTGTAACTTCTGTTAAATCACAGCAATAATAATTTAATATCATTGATATTTTAAAATCTTGGAGGAATGCAAGTGAGAGGACACTCACAAATCAACTTTACTAGCAATTCACGCTACTGACTGAATAATGATCAGAGTAGGTAAGAATTCTGCAGATGTTCTTGCACCATATTAATTTGCATTTTCTTTACTAAAATATAGTGCAAAGTACATAACTCCCATTAAAGTTACCCCAACTCTAGAATGTCTTATCAGCTTTACAGTTGCAGTTTCATATTAATATTACTGAATATACCTTTTAAATTGTCTAGTGACTGCCTGACAAACAGGGAAGTAGTCACAAACACAAGATTAAAACTTTTTGTCAGCCTTCTGTAGCGACCACTTTCCCCCTCAAATGGTTGAAACCCCTGTAACTTCTACCATTTGCATGACTCAAAAGGGCATGCAAAATATCCCCATTTTTCAGGCCTTGTTCTGTCCAACATGGCAAAAAGGTTTGTTTGATCCCCCACAGCCCAAACTGGCAGTTTTCCAAGCCGTCTTTGGACTTCTAATCTTATTGCGTACCCAGATAGTTCTAGCCCTACCTTTCCATGTGGATGGAGGAAAAGTCTCTTCTCAGTCCTCTCTGACCACAAATATCCCATTACTTGCATGCTCTATTGTTCCCAAACCCTCTCTTACCACGAACTGCAGATGTCTTTCTCTTACAAGATAATAGCTGGGGTGGGGAAAAGGAGATTAAGATACTATTGGATAAAGCAGAACTGAATTGATCTAGCCAATTCCAAGCCAAAAAGCTCCTGTCTCTAATGTTCTACAAATTGTATTCACAGTCTCCCTTCAAAACCTGAAAACCCCCAAAAAGTTCATTTAAGTAAAAATTATTTACAGAGTGGAAACGAATCACATTTAGTTGCCAAGTTCTACAATTCCAACTTAAATCAAATCCTTATTTTGGCAATATTTAAAGAATTCTGGACACGGAGGACAGAAATTTAGTTTGATTCTACAGAGCAAAAACCAGACTTACATACGCTAGATTTGCAGAAGAATAATAAATCAGTAGGAGTAAAACACAAGTAAAGGATGTTGTTAAATATTATTTATTCTTAGTTTTCCTTTGGAGCACAAGCCCCTATTGAGGGAAGAATTTAAACTGGCCTGTATGAAATCCAGTAAACCCAGTGACATCAGTGGTTTACCCAAAACCATGAAGTTCTACATAGTGTCTATGGAACCACCTGAGCTGGAATAATGACATGCCCTGTCTTAAAACTGGTACAAGAAGGACATGCATGAATTGTTTTCCCTCCACTTGGACATTTCTTTAAAGTCTAGATTTGAATTAGTACCTATGAACTGGACTCTGCTACTGGTAACTTTTTTCTAACAAATACTTTCTACAGAGTTCAGTAGAATTATTTTCACTATGTGGAACTTTGTATCAGTATTTGGTATTAGCAACAATAGGATGAGATTCTGATCAGTGGTGGGATCAACTCCTGACCTACAGCTATGATAATAGCTACGATAATTCAGTGTTAAGTGAAATGCATGCTACACTACACACTTCTCATGCCCTGAGCAATTTTTTTCACATCTGAAGTGAGACTTCAAAAGCTACACACTCAGCAAAGCAGACCAAAAAAAATCCCAAAGCAGGTCAGTGATCACCATACGGCCTTCAACTAGCCAATTTGCCTATGCCAGCTCATCCCTGTCTCCTACACGTGTAGCTTTCTGCTGTTGCCAAAAGGGCAGCTGGAGTACGCGGTGCAGCAGCAACTATTCATTACCCTCCTCCAGGTTTCTCTCCATGCCTCATCTCTTCCTTTCCCCACTTTGCCCTTTCTCTCTCCCTGCAGTAACAACTGTAGAGGCAGCATTTTCCCCCTCTATTGCTTCTCAGCAGACTGGGAAGCAGTGCAAGTAAGCAGGAGCTGTTAGGAGAGAACATTTCTAGCAGAGAGTAGGAGTATATTTATGCAGCTGTAGAAAGGGATTGATACAAGACAGTGGGTGAGCTGTGTGCGACTGTACCACATCCCCAGCAGAGAGGGAAAAGAGAAGGCACAGGAGGGAGACAGACTGTGGGAGAAGGCAAAGAAGACCCCTATCTGTGTGAAGTTCTCTCCAAAATCTCTCAGCTACTCTTGACAATCACTTACCCTCAGAATGAGAGCATCCCTGTGAAACCCTGCTGAGCCCCCGTAGCTCTCTCAGTGTTGCCCCACAAACCTGACAGACCTTGCTCCATGACCACCTTGTCGTACAGAAACCTCTCAAACAGGACCCCAGCAACTTCCCTTTCGTTTCAACAAATATGATTCTGATAGCAGCCCATGAACCGCAGGTTAGATGAGATCTAAAGTTTTTGCAAGTGAAATCCTAGGCCTTTCGACACCACCAACATAAATAAATTCAGTCAGCAGATGAAAATAAAAATGAAACTACGCTACAGTCACTTTCTGCCAGCCCAGTGCCAGCCCTCAGCAGTGCGCGGCACAAGCAGAGGTGAATGCACAGGGTGACCTGCACTACAATGATGACAATTCCATTCTCTGTCTGCCAGCTACAACAGAGCACCTGCTGACTGAAAGGAGTTCCCATTCCAACAACAGAAATGGCATTAAAAGAAGGAAAAAAAAAAGCACCAAAGTAGTCTTTCCATTTCATTCAGATTAGAGGCACTGGAAGGAGACAGTTCTACTTATATCAATGGACAGCTCACAGGACCAAGGGCTCTGAAGAGCTTTATTTCCTCCCCTGCTACTGCTTTTCGGGTGACATTCCGAGCTCAGATAACCTATGTGTTTAACTGTATAGACTGCAACTTAAGGACCTAGCCTTTCCAATATGAAAATTCATTCAACAGTATATTATCAACATGACATAAAAATACCTAATTCAACAGTTCAACAAGTATTTAAAAGAATGTACTTCTTCCCCAAGCCATTTCCCATAACTCATCACCCACTAGCTACCTGAGATATTATATTAATTCATAATAAACTTGCTTTATGCAATGGTGGCACAGTCGCACAACTAACTTCACACTGGCAAAATGGAAATATGAAAGGATGCTTTCAAAAAACATAAAATGTTTTAAATTTAGATCTGAAGAAGCTCCACTGAAAGAAGAAAAATAGTATGGAAGATATTTTAGCAAAGAAAAGCTCACTGAAATCTATGTTTTATTTTTTTCCTGACAGCACTAGGCATTTTTTTTAAGGCAGCAGAAAATTAAATTTCTTTCATTAACCTAAATATAGCCGTAAAGTATTTTCAGTAGAAATAGAAGCTTTTCTTGTTAAATGCTGTGATGTCCTCACTGATTTAGTGAGTTCTGCTACTCAGCCAGCAAAAGGATTTCTTAGGATGACTCAATAGGTTTCCTCATGTACAGCCAGGCTAATGGCTAAGACCCTTAGATGGAGTCTTTGGCATAGGTCCAATCACGCTGATTTCATCTGTCATCAACTCTGGAAAGTGGACGTGAACTCAGAACCCATACTACCAATCATCCACACACATAAACATTGATCATGATAATTCACAGGAGTGGTACCACACAGCTAAATATCAATGGAATTTTCCTTCCTGATCTCAATTCCACTGATTAAAATGTAGCTGCATTGCCAACTCAAGTGAATCATTTACATATGCCACATGTAAGAAAGCTGGATAAAAACATACTTTATTATTACCTGAATTACCTAAGTCAAAAAATGTAGCCAGAGCTGTCAAGTTGCTAGTTTGTTTTTCAATCAGAACTTGCAAGTTGTTTATTGTTCTGTATTTTCTGTTTTCCAAAGCGTAAGTTCACCAGCATCCTCTTGAATACTCGGTGCCATTCTGTATGACATTTTCTGCGCTTACAGAAAAGCCTGAAATGTCATAAATCCAAAGCTCTCTTTAAAACTGCAGTGTAGCCATGACTATGAAAATCTGCAAAACTGACACTTTTACTGTGCTATGTCTGTATTGATGCACCACTGGAAAAGCAGCCATCTTTTTAATTGTCACTATACCTATTTTAGAAACCCAAACAAGTATTTTCTATCGATCTTTCCCAAACTCCACAAAACTATGTATTTTGTTCAAAATCTTTCATCCAGTAAACTCTGAATCACTGTTTCATGCCACAGCTTTGAATTATTTTACATATATATATATATATTCAGGGACTATATGTATCATACGGTTAAATGCAACCACTGAACATTCTGTAGATAAAAGGAACCAAGATTTTGCATATCTATCTGACTTGTGTTAATACAATAGACATTATCGTGATTTCAGGCTTTGTACTTGTTTATCATTAGTGTTTCCACTGTAACCATGGCATCAGTACATAGCACAGGCCTAAGAGTGAGAGAAATATCCAGTATTTTCCTAAAAAACTCATCTGAGAAAAAAATATAAGGATTTGCTCAATGGCAAAAGTCAGTCAAATTAGGTGAGCTGACTAAAATGAGAAACAGTTTCTTCTTAAGGGGAAAAACCCCAAAACATTTTTTTTTGTGAATCTTTTTTACATTTTGGACTTCTGACAAGAACCTAGAAACCTAGAAACATAACTTTGACCCTAGCACAGATATTATAAAACAAATTCTGAAATTTCCTTTAAAAAAATCATGCATTATTATATGAGATCAAAAGCACTAAAGCTATTAATATGTTGACAAGACCTGTTCTCAGCACATGAACATTTTCTCAACCCTATTTTAATAGTGACAGTCCAGTCCTGCAATAACTGTTGCATCATTCTGAAGGTAAGGAGGGGCAGCAGTGCAATTACTCCAATCACACTCAGCAAGTACATGGTACCCAGCTCCAACTTTCAGGACTGCCTAAAGGGAAACTCCCAGAATGGCATAAAAAGACATAATGGTCTTCAAGTGTGTTCCAAGTAGGCTGCATTAATTTGATATTTCAGGCAGTAAGGAAGAACGGGTTACTGTGATTGCTGCTTTTAATTTGCTTGTTACAGAGTTCAGAAAGAGTACTACAAAAATATCTGCCTTAAATGCCAAGAGCGAAATGAAGGAACTAGTCCTCCTATTAAACAGAAAAAAGCGACTGTATCATAGCAGCAGATCTTAGCCTAATGTTGGTTTAGGCCATGTGCACTTTCCTGGTAGTGTGAAACTCATTCACTTTGCAGACGACTCCTTTTTCAGGTTTTAATATAGACTCCAGACACTGATGAAGATACCAACAAATCTATTTACTTCAGTATAGACTCTATAGAGATGTCATAGCCACAGGTCTTTTAACTCAATGAAAAAGGACCAAAAACCAGTGTGACTTTGTAAGAGTCAGTTCTCTGAAGGTCCCTATCTTTTAATCCAATATACACACTCGGTATTACAATGACAGTGACACACTCAATAAATAGGAGGATTTTGGAAAGGGTAAAGCACAATCCTATAAATACTTACCACCCCCTCCATTCTAACTGTGATACAGGGGGGAGGTGTATGCTGTCTATGCAGCACATGAATACAATCCTAAGGATAAGGATTTACAGTACAAAACATGGTAAGTGATGCTTCAGAAACTGCATTATATTGAGCTGACCAGTTGTGATCCACTGCCATGTCCTCGATTCCGTCACATCAACAGACAACAAGCGTAGTCACTCCCTCATCTCCTCCCACCCACTGAATGCTGGACAGCAATGAATCCTGATGCAATAAAAGCCAGCATTTATCTGATTCAGCTATGTAGCTCCTCACAGATCCTGTTTACAATGGACCTCAACCTGTTAAATTCCACTATTTATGTAGAGAATGCGTTCAGACGTTTGAGTTCACCTTAAATATCAGAGCCAAGGACGCACCCCAGTCCCACCAAAATTCAAACTTGGCATCTGGAATCGGCAAGGCCCTTCCAGATTTGGCGACAAACTCACAACATGCACCATGCACAAAAAGAACATAAAAAATTATTATTCTTTCACTAAAAATTTGTGCAGATCTCCTCATCCCACTGGTCTCAAAGATGAAACCTCACTTGATTTCAGGAGAGTCCCAACTTGATTATCATTCAATCCAGGTAAAAGACATCTGCAATACTGCTGCATTTGTCTTTTCCTGACATGGCTATTTTTTCCTCTATCACCCACTTTTACCATTTGAGCTCACTAATGTGTAGCTTTTATAGAGCATCAGAATAATCTAGACCCTGATTATCACAATGCAACACACAGGTAGTAAAAACGCAAATATTTTAAAGTTGTAAACATAAAAGTTTTAACAGCAAAGTTGATCAGCTCCTAATCAGCATAAATAGAGTCTAATTCTTTCATGCCCTTTTATCATTCTACAATCTCTACATCACTGCATTAAGTAAAGAAGCCCCAAAGAATACATCAAACTCAGACCTATTAACCCTAGATATTTTTTCTTTGGTCCTGGGTTCTTTGTCTGTTTGCCAAAAAAATACTGGCTAGTATCCTTGGTCATGAAAAATAAATACATAAAAAGATGAGCATATATAATTTCAGACAGCTGGTCGAGCACGACACACTGAAAATGAGATGATAGCTGCTATCATTTTATTATACATCTCATTTAAAGGATATCCACCATTTAACTGTTTAACTGCAGAAATGTGAAATGTGCATATTCACGTTTCTCGTTTCTTGTTTGATTGGATTCTCCCTGTTTAATCACACTACCTGAGGATGTCAGATCAAGGATTTTCCAGCTTTTTTGTACTCCCACCGAGCCACATTAGCCTCCGGGTCTTAAAGACGCTGTAAAAGCTGTTAAGACACGTTGTGTGTACAGACAACAGAATTTCTCTAGTTGGGCCCAAATTCCACTAGGACCCTTTCATCAGTCTTGGGCATTTGAAGTAGCATTGCGTTAGATCTACGCATAGAGGTGTCGATCATCTGGAGGAAGGAAGGAGGAGCATCAGTGTTGATGCAGTGAGCTCTCAAGTGACAGGAAGACCCTGAAGTGTCTCGTATCAGAGGTCAGGTCTGGATTTTTAAGGCTCATCATTGCCAGGCTAACCAAGAATATTCACCCTGAAATGATGAAACTCATCTAAGCGCTGGACCTGTGTTTTGCGGTAATGTTTTGTACGGATGCATTTGGTTCGGGTTTTTCAGACTCAGTAAGACAACTAGATTTGTATTTATGTCACATAATTTCAGAAACTTGCGTGGTAACTACATACCTCTTACTTAGATTCAGCATATTTTTCCTTCCTGCCTCGCCTGTAGACCACATGCATTAGTTATATAGTAACCATGACTATCTCAGTATAACAAAGTGTGGAAATAATGAAAAGCCTTCAGAGGCATTACATACCCTTGGCAACCTAGCTCTGCAAGACAGATGTTGCATCCAGAGCCATGCCACTGAAAATCGTATGTACACGTACGTATCTACAGCGTGAACACTTACCCAGTCCTCGAAGTGACGGCTCCCGTTCTGCAGCAAGTCCTCAAACTGTATAGTGCAGTTAGCTACAAAATCGTCGTACCCGATGGGGGCATCATGGAAAACAGCCATCTCTATCTTCCTGCCATTACAAACGTCGGTGACAAATTCATCGTTCCAAGCAGGACTGTTGGTCTTTTGCTTGGTCGAGGTCTGCCCGATCCTGGAGTCGTCCACATTGAGAGCGATGTAAGGGTCCAGCAAAAAGGTCTGTGGCCTGGGACCCACTGCATGCCTCAGAGACCACGCCGTGGGTTTCAGATTCACCGCCTCGCAGATCTTGATTTTCAGCAAGCCATTGAAAACCACCATGGCTGGATAGCTGCACTTTTCCCGGGATCAAACACTCGCTCAACGCACTCGCACCGAGAGGGAGGGAGGGAGGTCTCGCCAATAAATAGGAGGGCAGGTCTGGGAGTGGGGGAGCAGGGTACGGTGCGGGTCTCTTCGCCCGGCTGCTGCTGTTACCTTTGATTATTTAGCCTTTGCTCTTGCGACACCCAGTGAATACATTTATTTTCTTGCCCGTGTTTCTAACGGAAAACAAGGGAGGGGGGCCGCCGCGGAGGGGGGGGCGGCCGCGGCTGCAGGAATCCCCGAATGAAATCAAAACCCGAGCATAATCAATCCGGGGGGTAAGCAAGAGCCTTCTCCCTTCACCCTGACCATAATCCTGGATCAGTCCTCGCAGAGGAAGCAGAGCCGCGATCCCGGGCTCCCGCACACGCCAGTCCTGCCCGTGCGCCGCACAACAATACACACACANGCCGCCGCCGGCCGCCTCCCTCCGCGCAGCCCCCGCCCGCTGCCGGTGCCGCTCCGCCGCTCGCTCCAGCGCAGGAAATGCGCAAAAGACGTCAGTGTGTGTGTGTGTGTGGGGCGAGTGTGCGGCGGCGGCGGCAGCCCTGGCCGTGCGTGTGTGTTTCTGTGTGTATGTGTGTTTGAGCGTAGAAAGTTTTGCCTGTTGGGGGAGCAGCGCGGCCGCCGCCAGCCGGGA
>VZTG01003212.1:301399-320564 GCA_013397845.1 Melanocharis versteri | reverse complement strand
GCCGGGCGGCTTTCCGCCGGGGACACTGCCCGCCCCGGCCCCACGCCTCCTCCGCCTCCTCCTCACAGGACAAAGTGGGGAACCAAACGCGGATAAGGCGCCCCCGAACGCCTTCCTCCCCAACCGCCTTTATTAACGTGCTTGACCACCAAGATCCTGTTCGGACCGGGACCACCACTCACACCGCGCCGGGCGCTTCTGGCGCCGCGGTGCCGGCGGACGCCCCTCCCCGCAGGGCTTCCCGGCTNGCCCTGCAAGCGTACTGAAAAGGGGGAAAAAACCCCACAAACGAACCCTTCTGAAAGGGTAAAAGGGTGTGCGTACTGTGTTCTTGAACGCTATCTGCACGTCATGAAAGATTTCAGTCATTTTTCATCATCGTGGTACCAAATACCCTATGATATACCCGTGTAGCTATATGCAGCCTTTCTCCTCCTCAGAACAAACGTACTCGGGATCTGGATGGTTTCCCATGGTGAAAATTACTACTGCCTTAATTATTTTTAGCCACTGATTTTGCCTTTGTGTGTGTGTGCTTGTGTTGAGAAAGTCACCAGGAAATGGATGGACTTCGCCCTTTGATGGGATTTGAGTTCGCTGTAATATCACAAGAGAAAAAGCATCAGTCCTGGCACCCAGGAGGGCGGCTGGGGTGCTTCGAAGAATCAGCCAAAGTAGAAAGAGGCTGGATTGCCTGGATCCAGTTGAATAAGGACATAAAAGATGAGCACCCAGCCCTTGATCGGGACCTGATATTCCTGACTGGAGAGGAAAGAACAGATAATTATGGATTTCTGTAGATAATGGCTCAGGAGGAAGGTGTTATATTTGGAGCTAATAAAACAGCTCCAGTATCTGTGCCTCCAGAGCAGTTTCCAGATAGGAGATACGGTACTAATGAAGCCAATGGGTCACGAGAGCATTCGCGTTAATGGAAGACAGACTTTCTGGTGCCTGTTGCCACTTAGTCTACTAGTCAAAATAGAAGTACAGTAAAATCTCCATGTTCATTATCATCTTGACAATCTCCAAGCAGAATCGTTTGATACGAAGCTGTGGTATGGAGCCAATTATGGGAAATGTCTTCCTTTGCAATTCAGCCTTTCCTGGGCTCACAGCAGCCGTGATACATCTATCATGTTGCTTTTGAAAAGGACCATACTCACAGGCCCTGCCAGAAATACAAGAACCTGCTCCTTTCTTCCCAGCCCCATCCACTACCTGATGCATATAGTCCTATGTGTTAAACTATATGGTCTTACATTTAGTGTGTCAGAAAGAACACCATAATTAAATCTTTCGTCTGGATGTCTTTGTGTTCTTTCTCAATAAGGGCAATGTAAACAGTATGCTCCATTTCCTTAGATACTTGTTGGAAAACATGAAAGCCAAACTGATACACTGTTTAATTTTTTTCTGTTTATTTTTAGAGAACTGCAACTGTATGTATTCTGTATGCCCAAGGTAAGTAAACAGAGTCTCCATGGTGAGTTTAATGACCTAGCATCTCTCTGAGATTACACATGCATATTACAAAAGTCTGAATAAATACAGGCAATATTAACACAGCATACAAAATAATATAAATAGACCTTATATTTGGCTAATTACATATACAGTCTACTGCATACCTAGCTAGGCCCTGATCCCTAATCCAAGCCATCTGCACTTTTCCTTGCACTGAAGCAAGCTAAGGTTTGGTCTCACAAATAATTTCTTTGAAGAATAAATGTCTGCTTGCATGAATAAGGATTTACAAGCTCACTTAGGATCAGACAGCTCCAGCCTTACACTGCTTAGGAAAATAAAAATATCTTGCACAGTTTTAATTTGGTTTTAGATTTGGGTTTTTTTAAAATTATATTTTGGAAAAGCATGTCTATGTCAAGACTGAATTTTTATCACTAAGCAGTTCTTTACCGAAGTACCCTGGAACTGTATTCTTAAAATCCAGTAATTCAGGTACATGGAGCAACATTACAACGCTTCTTGGAAGTTCATCTAAAAATTTGGCTCAGTGGTCTCAAAAAGTCTAAGTAAAGACAGCAAAGAACATTCCAGCTGTAAATACCATTTTCCACATGAAAAGTTTTTAAATATTTGTTTGCTTGAATTTGTTTTCTGTTCTCTTGCTGTGCACATAGAAGGATTTGGTTCTTTAGGAGCTGAAGAGCAAAAGCTATTCTATTTTGCATAGAGATATCTGGAGAGGAAGATGCAGCACTTGCAGTATTTCTCCTGTGGAAGGGCAGTAAGAAGTACTCCAGATGCATTTCTGTACTCTGTTAAAAAGGCTGCAGCAGCGTAGTAAACCATGGCCTGAAGTTTTATTATGTTTTAGCTGTTTCTCCCAGCTGTGGGTTTTTTGGGTTTGGGGTTTGTTTGTTTGTTTGTTTGTTTGTTTGTTTTAATACACAGAGGGTCTACAGGGTATCTAGACTCAGGACTGGTTAAGGAGATTTGTCTACTCTCCAGAAGTAACTTTTGCTGGTAGAAGCCCCTCTGTTCAGCACTCTGAGAGCAAACAGCCTTTGTGTCAGGGCTGCTCTCGGTGTGTGCTGCTCAACTGGAAAAGGAAAAGACCCCCAAGAGATCATAAAAACACAGGCTAATTGCATCAGCTTCTATTTTCATTCTTCCTTTAGGAAAGAAGCTACATCAAACTGATAAGGGATAGCAGCAATGGCAATGCCAGCACGCAGTCACCTGCGGACAGCGGCCTCCCAAGGCACGGTTTTACTCCCGCAAATCCCTTTTAGGTTGCGCCTGCCCTGTTTCAGGTAGTGGCGGTGGCAGCGGCAAGGAGGGACGAACGAGCCGTAGGCAGTCTGTAATCTCAGACAGCCCCTGACCTTTCCCTGGCCTGTGCATCCTCAATAGCTCTGTGGAGAAACAGCACTATCTGGTGGAGAGAGGATGTAAAGTCCTGCCAGGAGTCGCGTTAGGCTTAATTCTATTATTGCAGCCACAATTGTAGCTGGGCTTGAGGTGTTCTTGCTCAAGATTGATAGATAGTTTAACTGCATTTTCAAGAGGATCTCTTTTTTTAAATTCCCATTAGTCCTGAGAAAGTGTTCAAACATTGGAGAAAAGTCAGCAAATTTTCAGGCTTTTCCAAGTTCAGCAATATGAAGGAAGGAGAGGAGATTTTGTGTTGTTTACTTAGAGTTATATTAAACTGATAGACAAGGAATAAAATTAGGCTTGAATACAGGAGAGATCTTTGGAAATACCTTTATGTAAAAAATGAAATGAAAGCCAGACCCCTCATTACAGGCCCTGTGAAAATTGAGGAACTTTGAATCCACTGTGGACAAGAATATATTCCAAGCATATGAAGATATTCACTAGTATGAGTATATCCACTGAATTCCTTTGAACTTAATGGATATGCTTATGCAAGTGCAATTGTTGGGTGTTAGTGGAATCAGTCCCTTCCTGGCAAGAAATCAAAGATTGCTGTCAAATGCTGACTATCTTTGAAAGTCAAATTATTATTTAGTATCTAATTTTGGAGGCACAGTTATGAAAAAAGCATCCTCAAGAGTGTTTTCACTCCTGTCATGATGCAAATGATCTTTAGGGTATACCAATAGCTAATTCATCTTTTCTAAAAATGGAGAAAAAGACTAGTCTCAGTGAGCTTGGCCCAGCCTCCAACTCCATTCTAAGGTTTCCTTTGTGTCCAGCCAAGTTCCTACTAATATATTCTTCACTCCTAAAGTATGTACCTGAGGAAGTTACTTAAGGCACTCCCAATGTTCCCTGTGAAATGTCTCAGCATAAGGGATCTTGTCAATGTGTGATTAATTAGGTCTCCAACTCTCTCTCTAGTGTAATTATACTTTTGGTAGTCTTCCCAACCTCTTTTAAAAGAACATACTAAACACTAGCTGAGTGTGTTAGCTTTCATTGGGAATAAATCTCTCTGAGTACATCTGCAGGGATTTGCAGCTTTAAGGTACGTGGTTCTGGCGGGCACGGTGACATGGTGACTTCAGTGCAGTGCTACCAGCCAGCCTGTTCTCAGGTATGCACCTGGTTTGCCAGCCAAGACTGAGCCCCATGATATCATACCTTCCCAGCAGCTCTTATCTCAGCTAGATAGATCACAGCCAGTTTCAGCATATCTGCACGTGCTACAAAAACATACCTCTCCAGTTGCAGAACATATGCTTAGGTCACTTCTAGGCTAGAGATTTCTGGCTCAGGCAGGGCTGTAGAGCAGTATGATCTCAGACAAACACAGCTGTGCCAGGGACTCTCACCATTGTGGGAGGGGGTGTTATTATTTTATTGCTTGTGGATGGTGATTTTTTTTTATATAAAAAGTTTTAGCACTGTACATCTTGGTGGTAAAATACAGTGGAACTTCTATACTGGATATGTATCCCAAATATAAAAATAGGCTTCCACTTCATCTCCTACGTGTCTCCTCTCAACCTTTACATGAGTATGCTGACAGCATTTATTGTGGGTTTGCCATTTGCAGACTTGTTACTATTCTACACAAGGAATTGCTGGAAAAACTTCTGAAGGGTAAAACCGAGCTCTGATCTGTTCCTGGTTTATCAGCCCTCATCTTGAGAATTTACAACAGGTTTCTGGGGCAGGGAAACTTGGAGTTACCTTGCATTGCTCAGGACTATAACAGGAGTCTGTTGCTATTCAGACTGAGTGATTAAATTGTCATTGCTGGAAGTAATTTTGGTACAGAGCGACAAGGAAAGAATTCTGGAATTGATCAGGATTCAAGAGACAACCTCTTGCCCTAGATCAGCCTCTCCATGCACACAGGGTGAGCCTTGGAAGATATTTTTTCTAAGAGTACAGTTCACTCTCTGCATCAAGACCAGAAGAGGACAGGAACATGAAGGCCAGTCTTGCCTTTCCAGGCTGTTGCTTTCTTGAGCAGCACACAGAAAAATACCTCATAGTGTATATGCTGCTTGAATGAATGATTTTGTATTGTATTGAAAAAAACCAAGCCAAACCAACTATGCACGGTAAGTAGGGAAAAGGATGGGTCTGTTTCCTTCCTTTCTTCTCTACCAGCTACACAATTTCAGGCAAGGAGCAAACACAGTCTAGTGCTAAATGTGATTCCTTTCATGATAGAGAAGCTGGCCCTTGGGTTGTTACAGCCCCCTAAGGCTGGACACCCAATGTGTATTGGGGTCAGCTGTCAATTATCCATCCTTCTCTTGGCTTTTGCTGGTTTTATTTCTTCCATAAAGTATCAAAGTAATGTTGCTTCTAAAAACTGTTCTTAATTTGAGGTGGACTTCCCCAAAAGAATCTGTGGAGGGATCTGAGTGTGTTTGCCTCCAGGAAACGAAATTGATTCTCTGCTTTCTCGTACACTACAGGAGTGCAAGCCACACAACACATGGCAGGATCCAGCATACCAGAACAGGCTAGAAAGGTTTACTGTTCTGCTGATCTATTTGGTGTGAGTACACCAGAAGAAATTTGAAAAAATAAGGGAAGCTCTAAGTCTGGGCAGCTTGATATTTGCATGCCTAGCCATCAGTGGATGTAGTAATGTTCCAGTGAATAGTGGCATGTGTGTTCACTTAATTGAAGCATTGCTAGCATTCATCCTACTGTCTTACCCTGAACCCTGTGCAGGATTTGGAACATCTGTCACTAATATGTGTGACCCTCCAAGGCAAACTCCTTTCACAGTTGTTAAGTTGCAGTGGAGTAGTAAGTGTGCCCAAAGTGTAACTATCGTTACCAGCTTCTGTTAATTTTCTTGATGATTTTAAATTATGTGCACTGCCACTGTCAGTTCAGTAGTATCAATGAAATGTATGGTATGGAAATGTAAAAAGAATTGGCTTTTCAAAAGTAGGTGGTATCACTGCTTTACAACACAGAGTGAGAAAGACAATGAGTAAAAGGCTGCATTTTGGAAGTGAATTTTGAGTGCTTTAATTGTAGAAAATCTGTCTAGAGATATTTTAGGTATCTCAAGTTAAGTGGACAATTTTCAGAATTTAGTCCTAATCACCTGCTTAAACTCGCATATGAAGTCATTAAAAGAGTGACTAATAAAACCAGTATGTTGGTATTCTCACAGCCTTCCTCCAGCCCTTTTCCCTTCAGCCTTTCCCTTTTCGCTTCAAGAAGTGAAACTTTGTAAAATTGATAAATAAAGGTGGAAAAAAGATGTGACGTAATGATTTACAGTATTGGAGTGCTGTCACTCAGGACATGTAGGATATGCTGAGCTGTATTTTTTACTGGCTTCACTAATAAGCTACAATGATGGCCAAAGCCTAAAAAGACCTATATATATGTGCCTAACACCATACAATCAGAATCATCAGGATTCAGGACTCTTCAGCAGACTTACTCCTGCCCATGTCTTTGGAGAACTGAAATGTAGTACATGGGTTCACAAGTGTTTATATTTATGTCTTTGAAATTGCTAAAGCCTAGTTTCATTTTCTAGTGTAGGTGGTGGTTTCAACTTTAAAAAGTCATGGACAGTCCAGCAGTGATTGTTGCTCTAACACTTCTCGAAAGGGAAGGAGGGGTGTCAGTGCTGGGTGAAACCTTTGAGGTGTGGACTGACAGAGATGGCTTTTCCCACGAGCTGATGTTTAATGGGCCTCTACTGGCAAACACGGAATGGAAAACAGTTGACCACTAAACTGCCATGACTCATGACTTTGGAGTTCACAAACAGAATAAAGACACAAAGGATTAGCAGGTCATAATTACTCCTCAACAGTTTATTTTACTTTTCTTTCTCCTTTTTATGTTTGTGGGTGTGGTTTTAAGGCTGTCGCACTCCATTTTTCTGCATTTATATGCCCCAAACATACCAACCTCACTATATGTCCAACTAAGAGCTTCATCTCTTTTCCTTAGTGTTTTCTGTTCTGGATTTTAGAAGCTCTTAATAATCCAAAGAATGCCTTCCTTCAGTGTAATCCCACTTTGCTCTGACACAGCATAAGAGGGGCAGAAAGCAAAAGATGTGATCCTGTAGCAGAACACTTGTAACAAGACAGGGCATGATCCACTCCCATTACATACAGGTAATAGGGAATTTCTGAGTCTGAGCAAACCACTACACGTCTGAGTTAGTGCTACTTAATTAGTAATTATACCTCTGTAACCTCATAGCCATCTACAAAACTTTCACACGTCTATCCTCAAAGCACCCTCTTCACTTTAATACTTTCATTTTTGGACATGATAGCTATTCTATAAAGGCAGAGAAAAATCTATGTTTAGCAAATAACTTTAAAAATACATCCTCTATCATAAATATTTCTGCTTTTGGACATATCAGGTATTTGGGGACAAAAAGAAAGTATCACAGACTACAAATTTTCAGTATCTGAAACCAATCTAGATGTCAACCGAAAATAATCTGTCATGGAATTTAAAGTTTTAATATGATAGCCAGTTTGTTTGGTTGTTGGTTTGTTTTCATTTTGTTGGTTTGTTTTTTTTTAAGGAAAGCAGACACTCTAAAAGAAATGTGTGAGAATTGATTGCCCTCATCTAAATCGCATATGATTATGTCAGTTATTTCTTGTTATGTGAATTTAAATGAACTAATAGAGGTATGCTTGCCCTAATGCTGCTCTTGTAAAGTCAAATAGGTAACTGATCCAAAGAAATCAAATGTAGGGCTGCTGACTCTTACCTAATCCAAGACAAGACAAGTTATAACTGGGTTTTTTTCCCAGGTAGTTAATTTAAAAGTTTAAATTAGATTAGTTACAGTGTTTCTTTGAAAAAATATTAAATATTAATAAAACCATTGTGGAGGTTTTTGTTTGTTTTGATTGTAACTGTCAAAGTAGTTTGGTGAAGAGATATGTCATAATTATAAGGACACTGCATTTTTCTGAAGTAATTTTCATTAAAACTGTTTCCCATCTCTAATATTAATATAGCTGAAGGAGGCCCTTGGGAGATCTTCAATATCCATGGTTTTGACATTCTGTCTGAGTCTGGGGAATCCAGTATTATTCACCCATCCCAAGGCAAAGTGAAAGGAATTTGTTGCATCTAGAGGTCTAGATATGATGCTTAAAAAAGCAGCATAGAGAAAAATCCTAATGTTTCTGCTTATGAATAACTCCACTATTTTTGTAAATATTACAGTCCCTACACCTTCATTCTTCATAAAATAAACTACTAAAAGTATATATTTATTTATGTCTTACATTATTTATTTATTATATTTATATATTACACATTTTTATATTTATTCAAATCATGCAGTACATCATTGCCTCAGTTTCATTTTCCCCCATTATTTGTTTTGATCTCTTTGTTTATACTGACATTAACATATCTTTGTCTCCCTTTCAAACTAACAAGATTTCTGTTTTGTGCCTTTATGCTTCAGTTTGTATTTGATTTTTTTATACTAGGTTTAGCCTGGGGAGAAATATTGGCACTTTTTTTATTAGGAAAAACACATACTTACAAATGAAATTAGTGGTTCCTCTTCCTCCAACATATGGAAGTAGCTTACTCTTGCTGCAGAACAGTAAGGAGTCATAAGGGAGAGAGGAAGGAAAGGGGCATTAGCAATTAGGTTAGAAACTCTAATAAGGTCTTATAATTAGCAATTATTTATTGTCACAGAAACAGCTATTATCCAGTATAATCAAATTAATCTAATCTATAATTCTAATGTCTTTTTCCCAACTTGTGCTGATGTGTTTGTAATTTTACAAAATACTTAATTTGGACTGAAACTTTCCTAGTTTTGCCTAATCTTTTTTAATATAAAAGCTTGAGTAGTATAGTTCCAAACATTTCTAAGTTATGTATGTATTAATAATATAACCTTATTCAGACATTTCAGTAGCATATTTTATGCCTGAATATTTCAATAATGACAAAGGACAGAAACATCACACCTACTTTGTTTTGGGGTGGTTTTTCTTTTAAGTTTGGTGTGATCTAAAAAATGCCAAGCCCGGAATATACTTGTTTCAAAGTTTTGAGTTTAAAATGAGATATTTTCCTCAAGAAATCCTTATCTAGGTTTGTTTATCATCTCTCTCTAAAAGGACAGAAACTGACAGTTTCAAATGCACTAAGATATCTAAATATTACATTTCTGGTGTCCAAGGATGTTGATGCCAAGATCATGAGGCAAAGCTCCCATTGTACTTAGCACTCTGGAAAGGTCCAGCACTGTACTGAGATATAACTCAAATTCAAATACCTGTTTTTAATGACTTCTATTTTGTATTTTTGGAAAGAGCTCAGATGTCTTCTGCTGATTCAGAAACTTATCTGATGATTGGATCCACATGAATACCTATCATGAAAACAGACAAGCAGAAATGAGAGGGAGTTCAAATATTTCAAGTCTGGCTTTGAGTAAAAACCACTGAATCTTACCTCATCCATCAGGTCATTAATGGAACAGTTCAGGTCTTTCACTGAAACCTAACACTCTGTACTTTGGGAATACAAGCCCACTGATGAGAGACAGCATTCATAAAGGTGTTTGAAGTTGGCAAGCTGTGACATGTTGCCACTCGCCTCTTCCCATAAGGACAGTGCATCACCACATAGAAAATAAAATGTGGATGGTTTTCTTCTCTTTTTTGATTATTAGTGGATTGCATGAAGTGGATGATAACATATTTATTGCAAGCTGTCTGAAATACCCTTTATGTGGATTTTTTTCCTAGCTTTGCAGGTGAGTGCTTATTTACCTCAGGAGGCAACATATAGTGTTATCACAGCTGTTAAGAAGCCATGAAGCTTTATAGTGAAGCATATGGGCAGGTGAAAAATGTGTCTGTAACCGCAGCAAAGTGCTTCAGATTAAAAAAGGACATGTTGTGTTCGTACAGCCTTTTCTGAACTGGCTCTCCATTTGACATAAGTGAGTTTAGGGAGCTTCAGCTGAAGGTGGGGCAGACTAAGCAGCAGCGAGTTACTGTGCTGGAAGGGTGCAATTACTGCAGTTGCAAGGCACAAATGCTCCATCCTCAATAGATGGGAAATACTGGATTCATTTACACTGCATGATTAAAGTAAATAAGTTCCTGGGAATTGTCATGGGTAGGAATGTTCTCTAGATTTGTCCTTCAAACAGCTGTTCAACATACCTGCTCCTATCCTGCTTTACAAGACAGCATTCCAAAGCTTTCTTAGAAGGGAAAAAAAAGTAATTTAATTCCATGGAATTCCTTCCAAACTCCACATGAAACTCACTCAGTACCTCCTTTAATGGGCCAAGCGCTAGGACCTGCATCTTTCTGTTTCTTTTAATTTCCCAGCTTGGTATTTTTTTTCACAAAGGCACCTCATGGGAAAATGTTTCTCAAACTGGGTAGAAGAGATCCATCTAGGTACACAAATGGGGAGAAGTGGGAGTGCTCTTTGGTGTCGTGTGTACTTACCACTGGAATACTTTAGTGACACTGGATTATTGCCCACCAACAACATTTATTTCTGTTGTAACAGAAGCAACACTGCTGACGTATGGGTTGTTGCTTGATGACATTTTGTTTGACAACAAGTTGAGAACACAAATACCTGCATTTTTGTGGGAACTGATGCTCATGAATTGCTGCAAACGTATTAAAATACAGAGAGACAAATCAAACAAGATAATACAATTTTGTTTCCTGTAATGATTCTTTCTTGTTACCTGCTTTCTTGTCACACTACTGTCAGGTCTAATAACATAGGTGTCAACTTCTACTCTGAATTATCTTCAGAGTTTGTCTTGTGGATCTTTTTGGCAGCGAAATCTTCAATCACAGCCTGTCCAAGATACAATGGAGCATCAGCCTGCTTTTTCAGTTATGACAGATATATTCTAGCAGTTCTCCTGTTCATTCAGAATCTTGTAAAGATTTGTGTAGGTTTTTGCCTAAAACAACATACTGGTTACTCTCATTTATCTCTGTTTGCATAAACTCATGCTGTTGATTTTCACTTTCAGGTTCCTACGCAGCCCATCCCCACACTGCCTACAATGGCTCCTTTCTAACAAGATGTCAACACCTTTCTCTGATCGCTGACTCTTGGAAGCAGAAAAACTCCTTTCTTATGGTTTAATTCAAGTACAGAAGGGTTTTTCCTATGTTGTCCTTATGCCTAATAACTCCCTGAAGGGATTTGCCCATCTGCCCATCGGGCTTCATGCTCAAAGCTCTCCTTTACTGTGACACCTACAAATACACACAATACCAGTCTGCTTTTCTCCTATCTACAGCTTGGTAGGATGCTGCTCCCTCACAGGGAGCAGGTCCCAGATCTTATGACAGTAGAGGAACAACAATAAGGACCAAATCAGCAAAAGGTAATTCATAGCAATGGAATACTGTTCTTCTGAGAGGTCCAAAACCAGCTGATAGTGCAAAACCAGCTTCGCCTAAATAATGTCAGATTAGGAAAGAAAATAAAAGGGACTTTGTAACTCATATGTAGATGCCCTCTATACTTCTCACTTGTGAAATTGTTAAGTCTCTACCAAAAATGGTATAAAGGATAAGCAGCAGGCTTTCCAGTTTTACCAGCAGTAGTAAGCAAAACTCCCACAGTTTATGGGCAATAACTCTTCACTGAATGGCAGATATCACTGTAAACCCACCTTCAAAGTATTTAACTGGTGTCTCTTCCTGGAGCAGCATGGTATTCAAGCTATTTAATATCACCTTCCCTCTCAAAGATTGATGACACATTTATTAAGATACATCACTTCTGATCTGATCTTCCATCAATTTATCTCACTTTTACTACCTGTAACTGCCATTTGAAAGAGACTATTTTTTAAAGAGTGAGAGTTTCAGGTTAATATTGTCTAAAAATTCATCCAAATGCCCAGGAGAACCTAAAGCCTTTATTATACCTGTGTAAAGCCTAACTATAACATAAGATTATCAAATAATTGCATGGCAGTATGTTTGGTGAAATGACTACTTTTCTTCACTAATGAAGGGTGAAGTGGCCAACTAAAATGAGAACTAAGCAGCTAATGGAAAAGCACTTTATTTAGGAATGTGAGGAAGTATAATATGCCACGCATATCCTAAATTAAGTCTTGTGGCATAGCAGAGCTATGACTGCAAAGTCATCGTGCATATAAGGGTGGGAGTCGGCAAATAACTGTGTTGGAAGCTCAAAGTTTCTCTTTAATCTTGTAATGTGTTCGCTGGTATTTTATTTACAGAAGCAATTACTTCTGGCTATATATAGTTAGCTACTGTAATAGTTATTTTACAGAAATAGCAACCGAGTTTTATGTGTCAACCTTCTCCATTCACTGGAATTTTTGGAACTTCTTGTCAGAGAATGAATGACCTGCAATGCTGCAGGATAACTGAGACAAATACAAGCAACCATTTTCTAGGCCTTCTAGTACTACTAAAGCTGAGGTTGCCATGTCACAGTTTCTTGAACCTAACAGCACTGGTTTAAATTTAGCAAAGCTGACACATTACATATGTTTATGTTACTTCCAAAATGTTGGCCCTGTTACAAAATACTGTGCACACTTCAAACTGAGCAGATATTGAGACTGAGTCTGCAAGACTGATGGCAGTTGTTTAAAATAATGGTCCCTAGGACTGCTAACACAGCCATTTTCCAAGTATTTTTAACAAAACTGCAGGCTGCCATGCTAGTGAAAATACTGACACAAACCAAAAGCAAGCTCTAACTTCTCCTGGGGAAGGAAGAACGACTGGATCTAAAAACGCATCTCTCCTGGCAGCTAGGAGCTGCATCTTTTTCTTATTTAGGATCAGGCTAATCCATATCCAGCGGCAACTCTGCTGAAGACAGTGGAATTTCAGGCAGGTGATAAAGGCCTTAAGTGACTCTTATTTTCATCTTTACAGTTACATGGATTTGGCTACTCACATAAAAGCCCTCTTTCAGATTTTAAAGCATCAGCTTGCTTTTGAGGATGGGAAAAGAGAGGAAATCATGACTGAGAATGAAAGAAGTTCTCTAAATGATAATCTGTATCAGGATATCTACCACTATGACTACATTTTAACTACATATAAAGTTTCTTGATTCAAAATTATCCACAGGTTGCTTCGTTAGAAATGTTTATGTATGCCTGTGTAAACTGTTGTGCCAATAACAGACCTGCAGTGAACAGGGCAAACAGCAGACACTGTTACTGTCCGTGCACTGACTGGAACTGGTCAAAATTTTTTTGGCAGGAATTTCCCCTGTAAAATCTGACATGCTCAATCATGTCCTTTATGTACAAATGCCTGAGCATATCATAGTCATTGTTTATCCTCACACATCGTTTTAGGAAGCTTTATTAGCAGCCCATTTTAACAGTGAGGAACCGAGGCACAAAAAGAGTCACTTGTCGAAGGTCTCGCAGGACATCTGCAGCAGAGGAGGAAATTGAGTCTGAGATTCAGATTTATGTTCCCTAGAACATAAATCCCTTTTGAAGCCCTTTTTATAGTTTGCTGAAAGCATATGATCAATTTGTAGGCACGTAAGTTGCTATTTGAACAGACGGGAATAATGGACACATTTTGAGGCTCTGCCACTTGCCTGCATCATCTCCTCTTTTCAAAAGTGATGGATTCAGTCCTTCTGTAACAAGACATGTGGCCTTGTGACTATTGAAGGTCCTGACCTGGGTGCTTCTGCAGAGTCAGCAGAGGAAACTGGAAACTCTGATTTGCCTTTGAGGTATCCTAGTCCCACACAGAGAAAACTGATAGGCGCATATATTTATATATATAGATAGATGGGGTAAAATAAAGAGGATAACTCCTTTTATATGGATAATAGTTCTGGAATAATGGGTTTTGATAGTTCGGTGGTCTATCAAATCACTATTGTGTGAAGGATTTTACTTCTAATTCTCCCAAATGTGACTTTTTCCAGAAAACTCTTGCAGACCAGAAGAAAGTTTACTATCATCCTGAGCATGCTTATTCACAGAAATCAGAACTGATCTCTATAGAAATAGAATACCCTCTGGCAATCCCTGAACCACTTTTGCTTCTGATTCTGAAGAGACCTTCTCTTTGAAATAAATGCATGCAGTAACCCAGGAACAATAGCTTACGCTTCAGTACAAACATCCTTTGCACCCTTTAGCTTCCTTCCAAGACTTAATTATTTTTCCATTCTCTTATGTATATAGACTGGACATATGAGCATGTAACAGAACTTCAGGAGTAATTCTGCAAAAGAGTTGCTGGATCAGTTGGAAGAACTACACTTTCTTCGTTTCTGCAGCTGTATGGTTAACAGTTCATGTATGGAATACCAATGCATTTTGAAGGTGCTGGTACAGTTCTCTACGTTTGCACAAGGTATGTAATTTGTCTGTGCCTTTGTCCTTCACAACAGGGGAACAACAAGGCTGGGAGGATAAATACCAGGGCTTTCTGAAGCAATTCAGAAACTCTTCAAACACACTCTGACAATATCATCCCACAAACCCATAGGGACTCTGCATCATATGGACCCTGCATCATCCACACACAAATCAGAGCTGCTATAAATACACTCAGAGCAATTGCACAGCAATGACCAGTAGATTCATTAGGTTTGGGACTAAAAACATTGATTGCAGGATTTTCTTCGAAGTACAACTTAGGTTCTGAGCATAGAGGACCCTCATTTAGAGACAATGCCATGATAAATACCGTAAAGACTGTGGGGCACTCACAGTCTGAAATGGTGGAGGTCACATTTGTTTTCTAGAAAGGCAGGGCATAGGCTTAAGGTAGGGTCTAATTTGTGACCAAAGCAATGAGCTTTCAGTTGTGGATGGAGAAAATAACAGTGACATGGAGTTTCCATTTACAAGCCCTCTCTACCACACAAAATAAAAAATATTGGTGCTTTGTCCACCTGACATGTAGAAAATATGAATACAGTGCAAACTATTTCCTGGCAGATCTGTGCTTCTGCTGATTGGCATTTCTATGAGTCCCAAATCAAATCAAATCAAATGGTGTCTTAATACAGGTCAAACATTTCACTGCTGAGCACACAAGTATTTAGGAGTCAGAGGCCCAGATGAGGATGCCATCACACTGTATTTTTGTACAGAGACAGTGAGATAGTTTCTTTCACAGAGCCCTTTCAATATAAATATAAGATAGGAAGAAACATAAGAAAACAAAAACAATGGGTGCTACAAGAGTACTCTGAAAGTATACTGGCAAGATAGACAGTAGAGTCAACACTGGCCATTTTTGTCTGGGCCTGGTAGAAAAAAGAAATTGAGGAGCTGTTGAAGCAGGGGTTTTTTTTTGTTTGTTTGTTTTTGTTGTTTTTTGTTGGGTTTTTTTCTGATTTTTTGGTTTTTTTGGGGTTTTTTTGGCAGATACTCTTATATCCATATTGTTTGCAAAATGCCTTTTGTAATTAATTGAGAAATGCTGCTTTTTCTTCTGCAAGGCCATGCAGACAGGTGCAGACAGACACAAGCAAACTCTGCTCACACTCTGAGCTGCCCAGACTTTGCAAGCTTCTGTCTGGAAGACGTAGAGTCATGCTAATGTGGCACCATGCCCAAAATAACATACCCTGCTTCTCAGCGGTGCTCATTAGCTTAGGTTCATGTAGTTATCTTGCTTCTGGACTGGGGCCTTCCGGTGTCTGACAAGCTAAGTGCACTGGCAGAGTTCTCCTGCCTCTCTGGCCTCCTCTATGTACATATACCTTTATGTCATTACACGTTGTCACTTTTTGTTGAGAAATGGACTGTTAAAAATCACTGACTCTCTTCTCTCAGTCGCACTCCTAAGGAAACTTTTGTCAGTCTGCCAAGATGATAAAAACACATGAGGATCTCATGGTTCAGCTCACACCACAACCAAAGCAGCAGTAATGGCTGCAGAAGAAGCTAACTCACAAGCTGCCAAAGCACTGAGGTAGGAAACAGAAGTATGGATTACATTCTGTATGAAACCTGAGTACAGACCATATGACCCTCAGCATGTTACTGCAACATGGCCAAAAACCAGACTGCACTCTCAAACCATAAGTAATCCAGCATCTGCCCCCAATGGCAAATTTTTGGGAACACTGTGAAAGACTGGATTTCCTCCAGTTGTCAAGGGGGAGAGAGTAAGACCCAGCAGATTGCCCCACTGGTTCATCTCCCTGCCTGACATTTCAGGCAGCGCCAATTTTCCAAATCACAGAAAAAGAGAACAAGATGCAGCTATGCTATGTTTCTTCCACTGACCACTGTTAGGACCCATAATCCATCACCCTACATTAAAGTGACAAGTTTGACTGGTTTTATGTTGAACAGTGGCTACTGTGGAAAAGACACTGGTGTCAATCCTCACTGGTAATATAGGATATGGGACAACTCAATTTAACTTTTACCTGTCTATCAGATGTAGAAAATTGCACTCAGTAATATGAGAATGCTGCTGAGAATGCAACGTGAAGGACTCAGTGGGGAAAGAGACCAGGTTGCTCATCAGATTTTTATTCTGCCTCCTTGTGGCAATTTCACTGCGCTGGTCTCACAGTTTTCCATGGGAAGTCTCCATTCATCAGTAAATATTTGCACAAAGGGCAGCATAAAGATTACACAGAGAGCTCTAAGCATGGTCTTTTGCTTGGTTTTGCAGCCTAAATAATACTCTTAAAACACAGCTTTAAAAAAAAAACCTATCAGGCACATATATTTGTACAATAACATTTATACTAATACGTATGGATGAGAGGTTTTACCATGGCTATACTTCGAGTGTGTTTCACAAGCAAGTAGATGTTTATTTTGTGCAGCTTGCAGAGTGCTAGGAAGCTGAAGCAGCTTGAAGCTGCAGCTCTGTTAGCAGGGCCTGTTAGTTTTGAGGGTAAGTGCTGCACTAGCTATGGCTGCACAGCTTTTGCCCAGCACGGAGCATACATTGGTCTTTTTCTTGTGGATGAACCCGTACACATACCTTTTGCTGAAGCTTTTAAAGCCGAGCTTGAGAAGATATTTTATTGAGGGCAATACTGGAATTGGCTGACACTTAAGTCCTTCCGAAACAAGAGGGGTAATCTGTGTTTAAACTTAGTCCTATGCTTTAATCTGCTTTTTTACTAGTTTGCTATCCTGAACAGAGATAAACATAAGCACGTGCTTTCCTGAGTGGAGCTCTGAAAACATTTACATGTAGCAGCAGAGACATTGATTTATTGGTGTCAAGTCTAGTCCTTATCAAAGAACAATAATACAAAGAACAAGCCTTACCTCTAGGAAATGAGAAGCTACTTTACTTTGCAACTATATTGTGTTGCATTAGAAAGTAAATCCTATACCTTTGAGAGAGGAAAAGCTGTTGTATGATTCAACTAATTTTACTGAAAGTTATCCAGATTAGGGAGTTTCAAATTTTATATAGTTGGATTTACATCTGGTTGGTTCTTTTGTGCTGAACTCAGAAATAATTGGGTAAATGCCTTTTTAAAGGCTTAGAGAAACATCAGTCTTAATCTTTTGCAGCAGGGGTCACTATAAACAAATCTACAAAAACCTGCCAGCATAGAATACATATGCCAGAACAGGCAGAAAAATTACTGATTATAGATAAGGAACGGTGTCACTGTAGGCAAGCATGAGAAAGGAACCCAAATATTTATATATAGGTAATTTCTTTTAAATCAGTTGTACAGGCTTAGGCTATCCTTAAAAGAACAGTGACCTAATTTCAAACTATTAATAGAAGAGAAGTAAAGTTGACTGCATGATATGTACTGAGACATAGGAATTTTTATGCAGTGCATCAAAGGAGTCAGATGACACAGGCAGTATTTTTATATTCTGCACAAAGTTGCACTCTAAGTATTACAAAATTTAATCAGACCAAGTCTTTAAATATGACATTTAAAGTATTTATAGTCGCAATCTTTTGTCCTTAGTTACATAGTGCACTGAGTTCCTATACTTATTTAAAGGTTGTTTTGGCATAAGAGTAGAATCTGATCTGAAATATAAAGAATCAGAGCCTTTTCTATTATAAATGACAATGTTTCACCTGAAAAACTGATGATCTAACATGATTTCATGCTTCCTAGCATTACACTAAACTACCCTTTGCTCAGCTCTCACTAGGACAAAACTCCAAGTGAATCAGCTCTGAGCCTGCAAACACTTGCACACTCGATTACCTTTAAATATGTGAACAGTCCTATTGAGGTCTGTGAGTCAGATCCTCAACTTGTGTAAATCACAGGCCCTATTTAAATCAACAGAGCTGTGACAGTTTATATCAGCTGAAAATTTGGCACCAGAGATACAACCCCATGCATAAAGAGAAGTATGTGCATAAGTCTCTCTCCAGGCCTCTGAAAGCTAAAGAGGTCAGGTAAACTCCATGGAAAGAGAGAGACTGCATTGAACGTTATTGTGTTAAAACCATTCCAGACTGTTAAACACACATTTATTATAAAGTCAAGATGAAAAATTATGAATTATTTAAGTTTATAGCACCTTAGTTACATTTAAGATGTTGCTGTTCCAAGGCTGGAGGACAGCTGGCTCGCAGTTACGACCACAAGTTACAAATATTTATGATAGAAAGCAGAAGACCTTTTAGGGTAATGGAAGCTCGAAAGGCGGCTTTAATGTAACTGTGTGCTTGCTCCACGCTTCTGGTGGTGGCTCCAGAAGCCAGCACCCAATTAAACTTTTTGCATGAGATATAGACTTCACAGGATCCTTGCTGGACAGTAACTTGTAAGTTATGGATGAAAAACGAGTAGGTGTAGAGACTGCAGAGAAACATAAGCTTAGATGGAATTTTAAGGCAGGCACCTAACACTTGGATGCTTTTCCCAGCACTAGCGTGCAAATGCTTTTAAGGAAAAACAATGCAAGTTTTAGTGTGCATGGATAAAGGACATGAGCATTCTACGTATATTGGGATCTACATGCTCCTATCTACTCCGGGGGCTGAGCAGTGTATTTATTTCTGCGTCTTCTGCAGTTACCTTTGACGCAGTTATCCCAGCTCCCCACAACGATGACTTCTGCTTCCCAAGACCCCTGCGAAAAAACCCTGCTTCTTGGCTACCACCTTTCGAACTCCCATCAACCCAGAACCGAACCGGGACATTTCTGCATCGCCGCCCTTTGTCCTTGGTTTAAGTTCAGCGGCTGCTGCTCTCGCCCTGGGGCAGCCCAGGGATGGCTGACCCACAGCCCCCTCAC
>VZTG01003212.1:97793-301248 GCA_013397845.1 Melanocharis versteri | reverse complement strand
CAGGAGGCAACGAGCCCGTTCTTCCCCCCCCCATTCCCACCCCCTCTGCCCGGGGAGAGGGGTGCCCGGCCCCTGCGAGAGGGTGAGCGGGACCGCGGGTGCGGGCGGGCAGCCCGGGCTGGGCTGGAGCGGGACAGCTGGAAGGGCCAGGAAGGCGATTGAGAGGTGGCTCATTCCCGTGGTTCTCCCAGGGAGCTGATGTGCTTCCCAGGCGGGGAGGGTGACGTTTAGCTCTTTTAGCCCTTCCTCTTGAATGCTGTCAACAGACCTGAAGAAAGCAGGGTGTCACCAGGGAGAGAATAGGGCTTTGAAGTACCTAAAGTGTATTTTTATCTCGGTCGCGTTTCTGGGCCGAAAAGCAGTGATTTGGGGTGGTCGTGAGTCACCAAGCGACAAACAATGCTTTGCTCTCAACTGCCCTTGTGCCTCCAAGCCTCCAAAATGAGTGTCTTGGTGTGATAAAACTCTGCTGTGGCTGTAGCCATGTAGAAGAGATGTGTGTCTTCCATGTCCCTTTGGGAGTGAAGACATCCCGTTTAATGAACCAGGATGGAAGTGTTACTGTGTGGCTGGCTTGGTGGACTGGAGAAGTGGAATAACTGCACGTGTGGTAGCTGTCTGTCTACATCAGAAGCAGTATCCCCTGATTTTGGATAGTGTCTTTCTTCACAGGTGCTTTGAGATAGGTGGATTGAAGAAAATGCATGAGAAGTGTTTGTGTCCTCCCTTTCTTTGGCAGACCTCTTCTGATTCATTTACAGGGTGCTGCATAACACAGGTTGTTCCTTTTCCTCAGTGGGACCACTAATTATAGGAACAGGCATGGGATAAAATGCACTTTCTAGGGGTACAATCTTTGTGTTTTGCCTTTTTGATGGTACTTCTGTAAGTGAAGACAGTAGGTGATGTTTTTACTGGTTCTTACACCTTTTCCTCTCTGATTAGCTTTGAGGACTGTTTTGGTGTATATGTGTACCCTGTATGTCTCTCTGTTTCTTTGTGGTTGTAATTTTCCACAGTTTTTTGGAGGGCTCCTAAATTGTGTCTGCATCTCCTTCCTCAGGCAGGCCTGACTGGCTTTGTACAGGAAAAGTCCTTGGAAGTCTGCTCTAGTTTCTCTGAGCAAAAGTGTCTGGAGTTCTCCAAGGTTTTAACCTCAAGAGGATTACAGTAAGTTGGATTTATATTTTGAAGTTACAGCTCAGCTGACCTGTCTCTCCAGGATAAAAACAGGGAGGGACAGAAAATTTTCCATACAAGTCTCTACCATTGGTCTATATAGCATCTTTCCCCCTTGTTGCTGACTGTATGCTCACATTTTGAATATTTTTTTCCTTAGAATGTTATTGTAGCATGCAGTGGAGGTATCTTAAAGCAAAATCAACCTGTTGAGAACATCCTTATAATTAGTGAAGTGGGCCATTCTGCTGCTACTAACAATGGTCCAAAATTCACTTGTCACGTGGGAGTCGTATAGTGCTGTTTTTGTCCTGCCCCAGGTGCTTCATGTTATAGATGCTCATTTGGCTAGTATTGTTAGGCTTAAGAAGGAGCTAAAATGCAAGATTCTCTTATTCTTGCTGGTTTATTTGTGATAGAAAAGTAGAGCCTGTAGAGCAAAGTTTGAGGGACTTCCTGCGTAGAGGGATCCCTGTTTTGTAAGGAATGTGTTGGTTTGGATTAACTGGAAAAGAGATTCAGAAGTTTCTGTGTGCTTTTCAGCTGGACAGGGCTTTTTGAGTTACTGAAATGAAATTAATTTCCAGGTATATTTGATGATGGTGTGTTTTGGGTTTTTGGTTTGTTGGTTGTTTTTTTGTTTGTTTTTTTTTTCTTTTTTTAATCTTGTGCATTCAGGTAGAAAAATCTATTAGAGTTATTTTTGAATCTGAAAATTGTTGCTCTACTGATGGAGTTTTAAAAGAGGTGTGTGCTAGTGCAAGGGTTTTGGGGGGGTTTGGAGAATGATGGTGGGGAGTGAGAATTTTTTAAACTAATTACTCTTAAACTGTTTTTAAACTTCTCTTTCTGCAAGCTGTTGATTTTGCCACTGGGATTCACATAAGAAGAAATTTATTTTTAGTGGGTTGTGCCTTTGCGTGAATAGAGAGATTGAAGAGAACAGCAGTCTCTGAATGAGATTTGGATTGCTCCTTAGCATAATAAGGTCTTTAAAACCTCAATCTACTTATATTCTATGTGCAGCCTAGACCTATTAGGGGAGGGAGACCAGAGAAATAATTAGTTTCTTGCTGTATGTTTTGTGCATACCCATATTAAGATTCTGTACAGTAAAGGATGAGAGCTACTCGGTCAGTCTTTATTCCTGGTGTGGCCTGACCTCAAACAGCAGTAGCCTTATTTAAAGAGTAGCTGACAGGCAGGGAAAGTGTACTATTTGCAGCCATCCAAATTGTGATGTGGAGCTCTGCACTGGATGCAGAGGATAGAAGTGGTGGTGGTGGGAACAAAATAACTGGCAACAAAACTGATGCCAAACTATTTGGAGAGTGGACCTAGCAGATATATTTATCTACAATACCAATGATTTAAATAGTTTCAGGTCTTCTTCACTGGACAGCATAATAGCTCTGTGAATTTCTTTAATTTTTACTGGGAAAGTACTTTTGAAGAACATGCTATACTGCTGAGTTTTGTGGAGAAGCCAGGCTTTAGTGGTGTCTGAGAGTGTTTCAAGCAATGATGTTTCACACTGTCATATGGGACATGGACAGGCGGGTGAGTTTTGATTCCCTTGAACAGAGGATCAAAGGTCTAGTGTGAAGGTTCAGTATTAAGGTTTTTGCCTGTCTCACAGAAGCAAAAGATCGTACACAGATTTGAAATGGAAGAGCAGTCGGGAGCTGAAGTATGTAGGCAAGGCTAAAGTTTCCAGGGCCTAGCTCATGTTGCCTGCCATGGAAGTAAAATACTGTTGGTGAGATAAGTAAGAACTGTTTTTCTTAAAGAACAGCATTGTTGAAAATTAAAAGGTTGCTGAAAGGGTACATAAAATAAGAAAAAGTGTGTTAGCTGATGGTTACTGGCTAGAAGTTTACTGGCCTCAGGTGTGAGAAGAGCTGCTAGAACAGAGCTTGTTGAAGTTCAATATGACAGTTGGCAAGCTGGTGAAATCCTGAACAGTGAGTGAGTGGATAACTCATGCACAACTCTGGCTACTGTGTGTTTACTTCCTTCAGCTGATAAGGAAACACCAAGCACTGTAACAATCTGTGATACATCTGTGATAAGGTACAGCAAAACTGAACACAGACATGGGAAGGGAAAAACGACCTGACTGATATAAATAGATTACTCTTAATTTTTCAGCTTTGTAATTGGCTTTTCTACAGCTGTGGGATTCTTCTGGATTTGGAAGGGACTATCATTTCTTTCCTTAGGGTAGAAACCAACTCTTACTTGGAGTATGGTTAACTGGAGCTGAAAGAGAAGGAAGAGTTTTTCCACTGAGGCCAGTATATCTGGAAAATATAATAGGAGACAAGTGGCCAGCTTCACACTGGCTTAAACCCCAGCATGCTTTGGGAGGGTGAATAAAGCTGTTCCCAGTTCCCTCAACACTCGAGGCAGGAGATATGGGGGACTGTATCCCCACAGAAACAGAGCATGGAGGTGGCAGCCGCTTATTGAACATTCAGTCGGTGCAGTAGATGCCCCATGTGGAGTTTAACAATGTTTCTTCAGTCTTCCTTCCTCACTTCAGGGACTGTCTCCAAGCTTTTTTTCTGTATTAGTTCTCTCTCATCATCAGTGGCATTTAGACTTGTTTCTTTTTCATCCTCTTCCCTGCCTCCCCCTCCACAGTGAATCACAGAAAGGCTGTTTTTGTTAGTCATTAAATGTAGGTGTTTGCACACCCCAGCACAGGCATATCAGGAGGAAAATTTAGCAGGCAGCTGTCTGGCAATTTGAAATTAAACAAGAAGTACTTTTGTGGGTTCTCATTAAAAAATTATCTTTTGTAAACAAAAAGTATATAAGTAGTAGCTATAAGATTCTTTTCTATAAATATGAAGTACAGTTAGTTTGTTGTGTTCATTATGAGAAGGGGAGGTGGTTATAATTTGGTCCCACCTCTCAGTGAAAATATGATTTTTTTGGGTTTTTTTCCTTTGTGATACCCCATGTTTGATATTTGTCTCACGTATGCTTTTTTGGTATTGGCTTTTATTTTCAGCTGTAGAACTCCATTTTGGCTTCTGACCACAGCCTGACTGTTCATAGGGAATTATTAAGGAGCTCATCTTCTATTCTTCTGCAGATATGGAGAGTTAGATAGGTCACCAGTATTGGGTGTCAGGAAGTACAATTAACTTTATAAAGCAAGCATTACTCTTGCCGTAAGCTTACTTAATGTCACAACACAAATGTTGAGATATTTTGAGACCCTCGGCCACTTGAGGTGAGGGGGGAAATACTAGTAGAAAAAAGGACCTTCCAGATGAGGTTTTCCTTTTACGTGGGCTTCTGGGTAGGCTTCAGAACTTTCATGGTATGTGCTGAGTGTTCCAAACTGGCAGGGAGGTTTAGAGTGTTGTTACTTAGTAGGGGCAATGCTGACCTCAGGTGAGAGATCATGTATTTTGGTCTTTTCCTTCTTGCAGTGATTCAGTGAATACCTATGAAAAAGCTGGTTAGAGTATTTAAAAACTGATCACTTGACTGGAATACCCACCTAGTTGGATTAGCTGAAAAGAAGCCTGAAGTGTCCCAGTGCCTGCAAAAGAGTGGATCAGGGATCCATCTGGCTTGAATGTTACCTAACTTTGGAAATCTTGGTGTTTAATATTTTTTGTATCTCCCATTCACACTTTAAGATGTAATATAAAAATGGAAACATAATTTTCATGCTTCTGAAGCAATGTGAATAAATAAGTAATTAATTCAGAACTGTGATAATGACTCTGCAGGTATAAAGAGCACAGGAACACAGAGAAGCAGAGTGGCTGGATGAGTTTGGGAGTGTCTCAGAACTGACAGTGAAAAGGCACCTGGCAAGCTGATAAGGTGAGTAATATTTGTTGTGTTCTTTGGAGATTTGTGTTTTTCTGCGGTAGATGTGTGTTCCAGCCAGTCGCATAATGGAATTCTGGTGAGTGGAACAGCGTGCAAATGCTGACCTGTTACTGACCGAGATGGTTGCTCCAAGAAGGTGCTTTCCAAGCGAGAGACAATGGTGCTTTTTGATCTGTGCATCAATAGTACTCCTTCCATTGCAGTGCTGAAAATTATCACCTGAATTTTTGTGCTGCTTTACAAGGAAAATGTGCTGAAAGTGATTAATAACAAGTGTGTTCTAGTGCTTGAACAGAGGCCAGAATGTAGTTGGATTAAAGGGCGTTTTGCCCTTGAGTTAAATGGCACTTAGGAAAATGCTTATCTGGTTTGTATTGTGCAAACATGGGACTTTAAGGTTCCCATTGCAGTGGTAAGGCTGGATCAAAGGTCAAGGTACCAAAATATGAAGAATGATGAAATTGTACCAGATATAGGTAAAAATATGCTTCTGAATTTGGTAGTAATTGAAATAAATTACAAGATTTCTTTTGCTTTTTAAGTTTTTTAATTTTGATTTTCTGGCAGATAAAATTTTGAGGATACCTAACATTTTTTAACTAAAACTGCTAAATATGATTATTGAAATTCATGGGCCCAACCACTGGCAAAAATTCTGTAACTGTTCAATTGAAATACAGCTATTGTAGGTATGAATCTTGGGTCAGGAGAAAATGTATGCCTCCCCTTTTTACTTTTGGTAATTGTTTTATGCACTTTCTATATTCCAATGAGCAGCTCATTCAAAATAATAGCTTGCATTGTGCATACAAGCAACAGATAGTATTTAAATGTAAAAATCTAGCTGAAACTGGATGATTGTCTTGTCCTGTCCCATCAAAACCATATGTGAGCTTGCTTTACTAGATTTTAATTTGATTTGCTGTGCTTTTTAGATGGACGGAGGAAAGACTGGTGTACAATGTGCGACATCCAATAAAATGTGTGAGAACCTGTACCCTTTTTGCTAAAACAGCTTTACATGCAAGCCAAATAATTACTTCCATCTGAAAAGTAGTTTGAGAGGTTATAGTGCTGGTTTGTTTGCTCAGTTGAAAAGATTGTTGAATGTGTGCTGCTGTGGCCTGAATTCTTGGATACTGAGAAAACCCAACTTGTTCTAGAGGAAACTTTTGTGATTGCCGAAGACATTATGAGGGCACATTTGACGGTGAGCTAAAGAGAATGCAGCTTCAACCAAATGTTATGTTTCTCTCTTCTTGCCTCTGTTTCAGATGTCATCTCTACCAAGGAGGGTAAAATCTGTAGCCAAAGCCCCTACTTCAGAAGAACTACCTTCATTTCTTAATTCGTAAGATCTTTTTTTTCCCCTTAAGATTTTTTTAAAGTTTTATGCTAAGCATGAGCAATTGCATAAGATCAACATTCAGTTTCTGAGAAGTTAATTTAAAAGTTTTCATGCATGAAACTTCAATTATAAAACACAAAGTACTTATGCTTCTACATGCTCCCAGTGAAGATGGGGTGAAAGTGAATTGCCAGTTGTCCAAACAGAATCAGATGTGTACACATCCCAGGAACTAGCTTCGTAAAAGTTGGGAAATTGTGTAAGCCGTTAGCTCTGCAGCAGTGTGAAAGACCTGTATCTGTTGAGTCTCTCTACCTTTCTGTTAATTTTTCCTGTTCGTTTTCTTTCATACCAAAAAACATGCAGACTAGCTTATGTATTTTTTTTATTTTTCTCATAAGCAATATTATTGATTCATTTGTTTTTCAGGACCTCTGAATCAGAGGAGGAAGAGGAGGAATGGGAGCCAAAAAGCAAAATTACCGGGAGACCTCGTTTGCCAAAGAAAACTGAGGCAAAAACTAAAAAAGCTGCTGCTCCACGGTCAACTGTGCCCAGGAAAATGGTCAAGAAGGTAGCAATAAAAGAGGAAATGGTGAGTGTCTATAAGCAAGAGGTATTTAATTACTGCTCTTGGGAAGTGAAATGAACAGTTTTTCCAGCTGGTTCACTTGGTTGCCTGAGTATGATCAGCTCGTACAATTCCACTGTTCCTGTGAATGTTCAGTATGTTGGATAAATGGGGCTTTGTTATGCATTTAAGTGTCCATGATCTAAGGATCCTCCTTGAAAATTTTGGCCGATGATAATGGGACGTGGTTTTCCCTGCAGATCTCTTTCAACAATGTAAATAAATAAATGCTTCTGTTCTCTCTGTAATATCTCTGGTTTTGGTATTGCACCTTTGATGTATTCTACCTTTTCACTGTCTGGGTACCACAAGAAAAAGCAGCCTGTGCTTACATTTCCTTGAATGGCTGTTCAACCCAGTAAGTATTGCAGTTTTATTATTAATAATATAAAATGCAGTTCTATTGAAAATTAGATACTTCTGTCAACTATTAACATCAGAGATCACATCATCACAGAAGCCAGTCCTTCTGACTTCTGAAGGTGATCTCTGGGGAAAGTCAGGAAAGAAGGTGTGGCTTGTCCAAGGTTAAACTGTATCTTGGCAGACTAAACCTCAGTACCAGTTCTGATGCTGGGAGCCTAACACCTCAAAAGTGCTTCTCTGCCTTGCTGTTTCCTGTTTTGTTGACATGGATGGAGGCAAAGATTGTAGGTCAGTGTCTTCTGAAGGAAAGTGCTATTAAATTCTTTGCAGGGTAATTTTATTTGATCTCCTGAAGCAGAGGTCTACTGTGTGTGTTTGTATTGTTTCCTCCATGCAAGATACATTTCAAGTTACTTGATGTCTAGGTTGGCATTTTGCTGCCGGAGACATTACTTGGGAAAATGATGTCTGGTAGCAAGTCTTTTTAGAGTTTAAATGAGATGTTGAACCACTTTGTAACAGTCGGTGCTTAATACGGTTCCAATGTCTTTTTGGCAGGATGTATCCTTGCCTATTGCACCTGTGGAAGATAATAAAATGCAACTTCTAAAACCTAAGGAAGAAGATGCAGGCACTAAACCTAAAAGTTTAAATCGAAAGCCAGAAGTGCCTAAAAAACCAGAAATAAATTCATTCCAAGGGAAAAACCAAAACAGTTTAGTGAGTGATGAAAAACCCTCAACAAGTGTTCCTGTAGTGAAACAAGAGAAATGCGAGGAGGAGTTTGCATTTGATGAACCACCCTCTAAAAAGATTAAGTTGAATGCATGTCCTGAAGGAAAGCCGGTTAAAAATCTGGGAGGCAACAAAATAAAAGAAGAATTTGAAATGAACTGGGATATCGTACAGGTATGAGATCTTTTCCTTTTCTGAGGTACCAATGAAACTATTTCCTACATAATTAGCACTTAAAATCTTAACATAGTTTCAGTCCTCTGAAGTAGTCATTTAACCTCTGCTTAGGTTGTCATCAAATGTGTATAAATATAGATATTGGTTGGTAACTGTCAAAACTTCGAACTTTTACATCATTCTAATATCTGTGACTTTGGGTGTCCTTAGTACAAAGCTTGCCTGTAACAGTTTGCATGGTTCTCCTGTATCAGCATGTGGGTTTTTTTGTGGATGTACACAACTGGAACTCCTACAGGAAGGGATGATGACAGATTTGGGAGGTGCAGTTTTTAGTGCAGTTTTACAACTTAATATTTAGTCAGTGTTGATCATTTAGTTGTAGAGACCTATTTGAGAGTGTTTATCAGTTTATGGTTCCATCAGGAAGGAGATTTGCATTCCTCACACAACAGTAGCAACAAGGGAGATATCATCTTTGTTTTTGTAGGATTTTAACTTTGAGGCCATTCAGATGTAGGCAGTTTCAGCATTGCTCTTGTGCTGAAAGCCTGGGTGTGATCATGGGAGATTTTAATAGGAATACAATAGGAATAGATAGGGCATATTGTATTCATCATCCTTAGTACAATCTGCTTAAGAAATCTGTAATGTTTTGTGAGCTTTCTCACATATTCCTGGAAATACATGTGGAGAATTTGATCCTTGTGTGTGCTCTAAAAGGAGTGAATATGATTGTGCAGGTGGTGTATTTTTAGGCTTCAGAATGAAACTTTTGAAAGGCTTTTATATCAGCTGTCCGTGGTAACTACTAAAATGACGTGCAAACAAATCCTCATGGTTAAAATGTTACTAAGATACGCTGCTTGTGTAGGGTGTCAGTGATTCCATATTGATACACTATAACTTTAGAAAGCTCAATTTGTACAAAATCATGTTTAACTCTGCAAGGCTTGGTTTGTCTTGAAGTTGTCAGTAGTATCGCTAGTTGCCTGTTACTGGTTCAGTGAGATTTGGATCAGCTCTGGCTTTGTGGGTTTTGTTTGTTTAGCTGAACCATGAAGTATGTCAGTGTTGGCTTAAAAAAAAAGTTCCAAGTTTTCTTGAGTTGCTGCGTACAGTTTATGGTCTTCCAGTTTTGTTTTATAATTTTGGTTTGTTTTGGTTTTTTCCTTGTCTTTTTTTTTTTCCCCAAGAGGTACTCTTTCCTGCATTTTTTACTGTGGTTACAAGTTTAAGGAAACATTGGTTGCTGCATATCTTGCTGAAATACTGGGTGTGGTGGCTGGATGCATGAGAAGCCTGGCATCCTGTCTTGGGGAGGACAGTAGTCTCTGCTGGCCAGTGTTATGTTCTGGGAGTGGTTTTGAATGTTGAATGAGAGGCTGTTTAAAGCAATCTACCATCTCTCTTAAATGTGTTTGGTTGTTATGTTTGGGTTTTTTCTCTCCTTCGACAGGCCTTGTCAGAAATAACAAATGTTGAACCCTGGGTCTGTGCAAACTTAATTCGGCTTTTCCAAGAAGAAAACACGATTCCTTTTATTGCTCGGTACCGAAAAGAGCTCATCAATAACCTGGAGGCCGACGCCTTGCGAGAAGTGCAGCAAACACTGGAAGAGCTGCGGTAAGTGGGTCAACAGCACAAGGAGGGGTCTGGGTGGGAGGTGAGTAACAGCTGGCTGCTGCTTCTGTGTCCTTTGTTCTACCTCCTTGTACACACTACAGCTGTAAAGGAACTAATAAAGAAAAAAGTTTAAAACTGAGGTAATTGTGCTTGATGCCTGTCTGGGATTTTGTTGGGTTTTTGGTAGTTTGGGTTGTTTTTTTTTTTTTCTCTCTAAGTAACAAGAAATCTAGAATTATTAATTGCCAAAGAAAAACTAACATATTAATTTCTTAGCAGTTTATTAAAACTGCATGGAAAAAACTTGTACTAAAAGAGTCGTTTATAGCTGCTGGAAATATGTAGCATGATGAGATGGAAGCTTCACTCTTAGAAGAAGAAATGCTAAGAACCCCTTGGATCCTTGCTTGCATCAGGGAAGCTTCTAGTGAAGAGCCCTTATTGAGGTTGGAGTGTACTAGGAGATGAGGCTAAACTATCCCAGATCACTGCAGGAAAGAAATGAACAGCAAAGCTTGTTGTGGCAATGGATGAGACTGCTTTCATTCCATCTTGCTCTTGAGTGGCCCTGTGTTCTGGAGATGGCAAGGGAGCAGACTTGTCAGCTGTTCTGTCAACTTGGTGTCGTCCTCCTTGTACTTCCTGCTAACCCCTACCAAGAGATTCTTTTTGGGAAGGAAAGGTGGCCTGAGAGAGTTCTTGTCCAAACAAGTAATTAAATAATAACAAAATACCTTTGCTGCTTGCAATTGCTCCCATGTATCTTATTGAAGACCTAGGAGTTTAAATCTGGTAGCCTGTACTTGATGCTGCAGAACTATCTCAATATGAATTGCAGCTGTAAGAGCTGTAAGGTGGATTTATTCTAGGGCCTTTTTATTTGGCTTCCAGGCCAGTGGTCTTACGGAAGTGTATGGAGCAGTAATGACTATCAGTGTTAGTTGATGATTTTTCTTAAAGCTACCACAAGATATTTTGATACAGTTTTTAACTAATTGGTGAGAGAGAAAAACGGTTAGAAACTTTTGGATTTTCAACTTGGTTTGTTGAAGATTAACTTGAGATACAATCTTCAGGGGTTTCAGGGTTTCAGCACTATCATAGATGAGGTCACAATCAGTAGACTTTTTAATTCACTGTGAAATGTGACTGTTAACATTAATCTCTTGCATTTTAGTACTGTTGCAAAGAAGACACATACAATGATACAGAAGTTGAAGAAAGAAGGGAAGTTATCCAGTTGCCTTTTAAAAGGATTGCTAAATTGCAAGACTTTGGAAGAATTAGACCATGTGGTCAGTACTGTAATCTTTTTCAGATCAACCTTAGTTTAAATGTACTCTTGCATAACTAAACGTGCATAATGTTAAGTGCATTGCATGATTTAAATACTTCCCTGCTTTTTAATAACTGGTTTTGTTTTGTTTGTTTTTTTGTTGTAAGTCTGCACCTTATAAAACTGGGAGTAAAGGCACCAAAGCCCAGAGGGCCAAGCAGTTGGGATTAGAACCTGCTGCTCTCTCCCTCCTGCAGAATCCTGTGGAACTCAATCTCTTTTCTTACATTAGACCCAATACCAAAGGTGAGTGCCCTGCTTCCATGAGCTGAAAATATTTTAAGGGAATGTAATTGTTCTGATGTTGTTGGAAGTTAGGCAACTACTTCAAATTCAGCAGTGCTTTTAGCAACATGTGGTAAGAGTTTCCATTTAACACATTTAATGACCCTCCAACCTTTCCTGTCTCTTTGTATTATAAATAGTAATAATTATGGTATAGAGAAGACATAAGTCTGGAGACCTTTTAGTTGACATCTGTATTTACTGGTAAGAGAGAGGGAACCACACCACACACCTGAGACCTCTCCATGGTTCTACTTGAATTGTTTCCTGAAGATTCAATGCCGATTGTACAGGAGGCTTATGCTCACACTCTGTACTGAAGGAAATGTCACCCAGCAAAGCATATCTTAATAAAAGCTGGTCTTGGGTATTGGGAGTGAGCAGGCGAGTTTTTGTGCCTGAATGACAGTAGGGATTGGAGAAGATGTAATCTCTGAAATTTGAGCAGGAACTTTTAACAATGTGATTGTCACGTTATAGACTGCAGAATTGTGTGTCTTTGTGAATGCAGTTATGGCTGGATCTGTAGGGGGCAATCTCTGACAATAAAATGTGAAGATTGCTGCAGCCTTCTCTATGGTGTTGAAATAGAGATGTACTTTTATTCTTCCCTGCCCCAACAAATACTTTTTGAATTTCAGCTTAAAGGTACTGAACCTCCTTAGTAAGGCTGACTCTTACTTTTCCCACTTCAGTATATTATATTTAAATATTGCCTAGAAAATTCTGCAAATTTTGCAGTGAAAATCAGTTACCAAATATTCTGGTTATTAAATTACTGCATTTCAGCATATGTCATTACTTCATACAGCAGTGTGTTGCAGCCATATATCTGACTATTCTGGTGCAGTCTAAGGAGCCAAACGAACATCTTCACTGTGAAAGTTCAGATAAATTATTTAGAGTCTATTCAGAAGGAAGTGCTATTCGTTGCAGCATAAACATTAGTTTTTGAAAATCAGTACACCTATTTTCAATTTTGTGCTAAAAATAATGCTGCTTAGGTTTATATAATGGTCTGCTTTTGAAAGACATCAGAAGTTATATACATCTATGAACTGGGTCACTTTTATCACCTTCGGAGCCAGTTTGACAGCTTATATACAACTTGAGATCAGAGTGCTTTTTTTTTTTTTGAAGGAATGAGCCGTTTGCAGTACAGAAAAGTTTTCATCAAATCTTAATATTTGGTTCTTTTAAATTTTCAGTGTTTTTCAACTTATCCTAAAAATAAACTGAAATAAAAACAGCAGTTCATATTTCAAGGCCAGACATTTGAAAGTTAAAGAAGCAGGCTGACTAGAAAACTTTGTTCTTCCTTTTGGTTGTGTGCATGGTCAAAAGTTTCTCTAATTACACAAGCACGTGCTGGTGAACGGAGTAAAGTGCCTGTGCGAGTGGTACTTGTTGAATGGGAACTTTCTGATTATTTCTCAAATTCTGACTGATTTGGGCGTATGCTATCTCATTCAAATTATCTACTTGAGTGTCAGTTTGTGTTCAGCATGAAGCATGTCTTCAAATTCCCTTAGCTTTGTGTTCTGACATTACTTCTACCATAAGAAAACTCGTACATGTAGGGATCCAAATTTTACAACTTCTGATAAGTTTAGGCATTTAATAATGTGTCCTTACTCTCATTTTTTTTTCTTTCTGGCAGGTAAGTTTAGCTTCCTCATCTTAAAAAGGGACAAGATGATAGATTTTTTTTTTTTTTTTTTTTTATGGTGTGTAACTTTATAGCCTAATCAGAAGCAGGGTTCTGGGTTCAATATAATGACTGGCTAGAGCTGTGCAGCCTGTTAAAATGGTGTAAATAAAGCAGTCCATGAGGCAGCAGAGTGAACAGCAGTTAATGCTGCATCTGCCAGCTCTAGGATTCTTGCTGTTTGCTCTGAAGCATTCATTGCTGACTCTTGCTAGAAGCAGGGTTAGATATATTGAATTAAAATACAAGATGTCTGTTTTATTTCATTATCTCTGCTTCTGGTCTAATTCAATCCCTGTGCTAAGGAGAATTATGTGCTTCCTCTTCTGGCCATTTGAAGTAAAGAATGGGTTCTGCATGTTGGAAATGAACTGAATGATTCTGTTATCTCTCCAGAGATATGAAGACATTTATAACTTCATGTCTTTGAAGACATTCTATAACTTCAGTATTTCGTAGGAGAGGTTGATGGTACCCTGACCTCAAAAGTGTTGTTGTGCAAACTCCTGCTACAATACAGTGGAAATATAAAACTATTCCACAGAGAAAAGACAGGATTACCTGTAAAGAATTTTAGGCAGTTTCCATATCAGTAGCAAAATATGTAAACTTCGGCTGCAGTTACTTATTTTGTTAAAACCTCAAAAATTATATTTAAATATCCAAGTTTACTATTGCACTATTTACATCACAAATGTCCAGATCTGTTAGTGCCAAACTAAAAAAAAATATTTTTTTCTAATTTTAATATAATTTTGAGTTATGATACTGCATTGGTCACTAGGCTCGTTAAAAATATAATAGTTTCAGGTGTTTTGGAAAGGAAGCTCTAGTTGATTAAAAAAAATTTTGATGAATTAGGATTCTTTGAAACCTTTGCAAGTCAATCTGATATCTTTAATCAGTTTCCTTTCAGCTTCCATGTATTTTCTTAGTGCTTGTGCAGTTGTGGAAAGTAATTTTTTCTAGTAGTTTTTTCTGTAATTATTAACTGTATGTTATAGTGACTGTGTATTCTATAATTATTTTTCTTCTAAGGGCTTGCAAATATCCAGGAAGTAGAGGCTGGAGTGCAGCATATTTTAGCAGACATCTTCGCTAAAGATAAAGATACACTGGATTTTATCAGGAAATTGTAAGTTTCATTCTTAGTTTCTAAACTTTCTTGCTTACATGGTAAAATGCAGTCTCCTAGTGGCAGATACAGCACTTTTCCTTGATGATGTGAAAACAGTGTTCCTGTGAAATGGATTTAGGTTCTTTCCTGTGTATGTTCATTGGCCCTTCTGTCTGGCTGTCAGTGCAGTAGAGATCTGCTGTGAGCGTGGCATGATGCTGTAATTCCCAAAGAATGAAAAACTCTCTGTGCTCTGCCCTGTGTATAGCAGATCTTCCTTGCAGTTAATGACCCATTAAGGGAGTTTTCCCTTTCGCCCTCCTTGCGCTTTCTCCAAGCTCTAACTTTTCAGAAGTGAATCTGCTTAAGCTCTTGCTTCAATAGCTGACTTGACACCAGTCAGTGTAACTAGCATGCAGTGGTGGTTGATTTTGGCATTGGTAGTCAATAGGGCAAACAAATATGTCTGTTTTTAAAGCAGGACTTACTGATCCTTTAATTGTGTTAGCTGAATTTAAGTTTTCTTACATTACCCGACTTCAGTGCTGTTATGTCTGGGGAGTTGGTGTGACAGGGCAATAGTCACTTGTTATTTTATTTTGTCTGCTGTGTGCCATCTGGGGCAGAGAATAGAGGTACCAAAGAACATGCTCCACCTTAGGAGCATGCTGTGTTGCTTTGAATCAGCAATGGGATAATTTCAATGAAGGGGTTGTTTTGTAAGGGATGTGCTGTCTCTACCTGACTATTACATTCATTATTTTGACCACTGGAAGTTTCTTAGTTGAATACTCAGTGCTTTACGGATGAATCCTGTTCATCTGAAGTGTGTTGTATGTATGTTAATCATGAGGATTGACTATAAATTTTTTGTGACTTCCCAAAATTTGTTGTGTGAAGTTGAACCCATAACTGAACAAACTGAAGTGCAGATGGTGGCTTTTGAGTTTCCATTCCCTTGAGGAGGAGGGCTGTGATCAGCTTTTTCTGCTTGAATGTCTTCTCTTGGTATATTACAGTCAGTACACATTATGTCACCTCAGCATTAAGTTATGTCATCCAGTTCTGCAGGTAATTATAGTTAACATAGCTTGTAATTGAGTAGACTCCAAACTTCATTTTTGTTTGATCTGTACAGTAATGACTTGTTACAAATTTCACGCTAAAATACCTTATAAATAACTGATTTTCTTCTATTCAGATGTCAGCAAAGGTACATTTCCATCCAGTCAACGTTGGCAAAAGTGTCATCCAAAAATGGAAATGAAAAAGATATTGATAAATTCCAACTGTACCATGAGTTTTCTTGTAATATAAAGAATATTCAGCATCATCAGGTACAACTTCAAATTTTATTATTTTTTTCTCAGAATTTTAACTGTAGTAAATATTGCTTTGTTTTTTAATTTTGTTGCTTAAAACTAATTCAAAAGATACTTTCTTTTTCTTTACAGTTATCAGAGGTAATAGAGGCTTTCAAATTCTTGAAATGCAGGAGTAAGCTCTTAATCTCCGTTTTAAGAAACTGAGCAGAGGACTGCTATTCAGTACCCCAAAAAATGGGTTTGTTTTGCAAGTCATCCTTATTCCCTTCTGTAAAGCATCTTTGGTTATCCTAAGCCCCAAGCTTAGACTTACGTAACTAGATAAAGAAAGGAGGGCTGAAGCAAACTTTTGAACTGAGGAGAAGCTGATGACTTGACGACTAGGCTGCCCCTATTACTGGAGTTCAAAGGCAGAAGTGTAATGCACTCAATCCAACTGTCAAGATCTCTGCATGAATTCATAAATAATCACCAAGTGAATTGTCTCTTGTTTTATTTACCATCACCTAGCTTAAAAAAAACCCCAACAAACCCGACAGAAACCAATTAAAAAAACTAAATTAAAATCCCAAGCTCAAAACAAACCATATCACAGAGAAAAGACCCACTTAAATGCTTCTAACTAGAAATGTCCTTTTCCTCTAGAAGGCTCTGATATGCTCACATTTTTTGGTACTTTCTATTTTAAACCAATGTGTTTTGAATTAATAAATGATTATTTTATTACAAAAAAATATTCCACAACATGGATGGGCTAATTTTTAAACTGCTTTTCTCCTCCCAGTATGAAAGGTGTTAGGTGAAAGACTAAATAGCTACTGGTGATTTCAATAGGCAGGTCTTGTATAGATGTTTGAAGAGATACTTGTGGTTATTCTCTTTGTCATAAGCATGACCATTTACTGTACTTATATTGATAGTTATTTGGTGAAAAGTTGCTTCTAGAGGGTCTGGAAAAGTTGATAGAGCAATCCATTGGCTACTGTGGTGACATTGACAAAGATTGGTGGATCCATCGTGTTATGATGTACAGATTTTTTGTGTCCTTTTTTGTTGAAGGAATACTTGAGCTGGCAAAGAGTATTTGGTTTTACCTGCACTCACAGTGGTGAATAACGTGATGTTCACTCAATACAGGTTACATAAGTGTTTCCTGGTATGATGGTATGATTTACTTCTTTTCCAAGGCATCCTTTTTTGTACTTAAGGAAGACTGTTGCTTAGCTACAGTGAGGGCTAAAATCTGTGTTTCTCAAACCCAGTCAGCACTTTGACTATGTGGCTGCACTGTTTCTTATCCAGGATGTGTCCTTAGTTTGTCTGAAGATTAACTCGATCTGCTTTGGTTTCTTCTTCCCTGTGTCTCCTGCTAACCTGAATACCTCTTTCTTTGCCCATTCTGGCTCTTCAGAGAAGTAATAACCACTGATTTTGCATCTGGCAGTCCTGTGATCACAGGATGGTTTTGCATACTTATATACTGTCTTTTCATTGGTGTATTTCTGCTATTGACTATTCTAATACATTGAATATTTCTGTACTGTGAATTGTAGAAGTCTGCGTTGCTTGTGCTTCACTGAGGTTTCAAGGCTCAAGATGTGACAGGGCTCTCTCTACTAGTTGAGCAAAAAATGCGTTTTACGATCATTTATGACGTGTAAAATTTGCAGAGTTCCCTGTCTTGTAAATATACTGTAACTTTTCATGTCTATTTTTGGTTCTTGGGTTCTTTGTTCATTTTTCTCTCTTTCTCCCTTTTGTATTTTGATAATGAAATAAGGAGAGAAGATTTTTTTCTTTATCTGCCATTTCTTCATTAAACTTAAACCCTGTTATTGTACTTTTGAAAGTCTTTCATCATCTTCATTTTCTTTATTACTTGACCTTATTCCCCTACTGATACAAATTGCAATTTTTTAATGTCTTTTATTTTCTTGGGTTATGACTGTCCTTTTCAATACCTAGAAGTCTTTATTTTTTCCTTCACCTAAGACTGTGAAGAGATACTTCCTTTGTGCATTTAAAAACCGGTGAAAATACATTCTGTAAGGATAGAGTTCAAGATGTCTTCAGGAGAAGAAATTCTCTGGTTTGGCTCAAGATTATTAAAAGAAGCTTATACCTGAAAAAGATATAGGAAAGCCTGAACCTCAGAGTGATTTATATAACTTACTAATCCCCCAGAACTGCCGGTTAAATAGGTGTGCTTGAAGAACAGTTGTAAAACTTAGTGCTTGGAAGACCCTCTCTACTGCTGTTGTGACTGCGCACAGACAAGTGTTCTGAATGCCTTTAGGTAGAGGCAAAAGTCAGCTTTAAATCACCTCTTTTCAGAGTTGCAGATACAGGGTTCCATAAAATACTGCACTGAAACTTGTCATCGCCTGAGTGTGGAAGTGCAAGTGATCTTAAGGACCTGGGTACAACCCTAACTGTGCTGTGGCTTAGGTGTGAATATTGGGGGTGCACAGTAGCCTGGCGTGTTACCTGTAGGAGAGCAAGCTGTGCTTTTATGACCAGAGCCCTGGCAGCTGTGAGTGTGCCTTGCAGCATGTGTTGCAGTGAGTTAAAGTGCTGTGCAGTAAGCTTTGCTGCAGCTTGGTTCTGCTGTAGGTCTGGGTTACTTCCTGTGCCACTGTCACTTTGTCTGCTGAGACATGTCATTTTGTCTTGTTTGAGTCCTGAAGTAATCAGGACTGGCGTGGAGTCACGTTGTTTGAAAAAGTTAAAATACTAAAACTGTAATGAGAAAAAAACTTCGTTGTTTTTGTCAGCTTTAAAAGCTGACTCCAGATTTTGACATGGTCAGATACCCCTCGGGTGTTTCCAGCTGGAACGTTTTGCTAGCGGGAGGTTCAGTCACAGCTTCTTCCTTTGGCAGCAAGGAGAACCTGACTGGACTCTATTAGGACATAGCTGAGAAGCAATACCAACACTGTCATAACTAAAGAAAAAAAATCTTTCAAGAGTTTATTTGAATTTTTGACTAATTGTAAACAGTTCAGTGTTTGTGTACGCCTTGGGGTTGCTTTCCTGTATTTGGAGATGACTGAAATAGTGGGAGGAAAAGAATTCATGAATAAAGTGTAACATTTGAGGCAAGTGCTCTATTTTCAATCTCATACTTAAAAAGGAATTGGAAATTAAAGTTCTTGGCAAAGTATACAGAACTTATTGTGTGAGTTTAGGTCAATACGCAGCATATAAGAGAGCTGTGCAAAATGAAGCATGTTGTATTTTTATGATAAACAGAATAAGGTTTGATGAATCTTGTGACTGGATCATATTGTTGTTCTTGCTTTCTCTGAAAAATGTATGTTGTTTCTAACAGCCCTTGCCCTGGATCTGTTCCAGTCTCATATAAAAACAGTCTTTTTCCAGAAGTGAAGACTGCTTTGTGGCTAGAATAGCCAGATTTTAACCTGTTACTTAAAAAAACCAGCTAAACAAAAAGAGCTTTATTATATTAGAGGGAGAAATTGAGTAATTCTGTTCTTAATTGAGCATTTATTGGATGATAATTCTTCTCTGAATGCATCACTTAGAACAGAATAGGCAGATTGTTAGAGAATAGAAAATATAAATAATATTAGTGACTGCATTAACAACTGGTTTAAGTTCGAGTGACTGACACATTCTGCAGATGGAGTGCCAGGAAACAAAATGTGATGCAAATATTGACCCTGCTGACAGCATGCTGAATGATGACATTACAATTCTATCAAATATATTCTCTGTTGTGAGCATCACTTTGATTTCATTTTAATTTGACATTAAACTTCCTCTCTTTTTAAAAAATAAAATCAGAATAAACGTGAAAGCATTTGATTTGTTAAAATGTGTCTTTCTAATTTCTGTGTGAAAACATTTGCTTTGGCAGTCAAGGTACCAGATGCTATAATATTTCACATGCAATCTTTATTATTAGCTTTGTTGTTCAATGATATGTCAGGCCTGGTATGTCACAGGAGCAGTAAGGCTGAGGAATATAAATTGGTACTATGTCCTGGAGTCATTTTAAACCATTGTATTTAACATATGTGACATGTCTGAGTTAGCTAGTGATTGAATTAAAGTTCATGATTGACACAGAATACTCTGTTGTGACAGTGCTCAGGGCCTGCTACATACAGCAACATGTGTAGTCATACAGGAATGTCAGCTTCAAGCAGGTTTCTTTTTTTTTTTTTTTTTACTTTAAAGTACTTTGGAATGAAAAATGAAATCTAAGGACGTGGCTTTTATTTGTAGCTGCTTCTGACTATTATTCTGTTTCTAAAATCCACTGGTCAGAGTTTTCTTACTATTAAGGTGAACATTCAGTGTCTCCATAGTGAGATTAGACCAGGAGATATCCACCAGAATCCTCCAGGATCCACTACTTGTATTGTGATCCCGGTTCTAAATGTAGAGTTACAGTCTTCCATTTAAAATTGAACTCTCTATGCAGGTAGCACGTACACAACAAAATTTAGCTTTAGATCATGACTGTGCAGTTATGTACACAAGACTGTCAGAAATACGTGCATATGGTTTAGGGCTGGAGTGTTTACATCCTTTCCTGCTATTTGTGAAGTAGGCATGAATAGCTAAATTAATCCTCTTTCAAATTAAGCTGAATGCCTTTGTGTCACAAGTTCTGATTCATAATTAATTTTAAATTTGGGTTGATCTTGGGAAGAAAAATGGAATCTGAAGCATAGGAATAACTTTTTCCCTTTCCGATGTCTAGTTCTGATTGGAATCACTTTTCAATTAATTTCTTGAGTTTTAATTTGGGTTATTAAATAAGATTATTCCACCACTGAAATTCATGCTGTCTTGCATTATAAGTGTGTTTAAGTTTAAACTGGATCCTGAGATTATAGACTCCAGGAAAAATGTAGTATTTGTTAATGCCATGGCATGATTTAATCTGTGTTTAAATTGTGGATGTTATCTGTACATGCTAGTACTTTGTGAACTGATTTACTGTACCACCATCCTGATTTGCTACAGAATGTCAAGCAAGCGCGTACACAAATGTTGATAAGTTTATCTTTTGGATATTTTGTGTGTCATCTGTCTCTGCCATTTATGTTTGCACTCAGATTCTGGCCATTAACCGAGGGGAAAATCTGAAGATCCTGACAGTGAAGGTCAACATTCCTGACGGGGTGAAGAATGAATTCTGTTGGTGGTGTGTCAATGAAAGGTCTGCATGGATACATATTCTTACAGAAATCTCTTTTTTCTATAGACAGCTGCATACTGAAGTGTACCTCATATGTCTCGTTACATTAAGAGAACAAATTAAACAAATATTTATTAGATTAGATGAAATTAGCAAGTGGATAATTCTTATTCTGTATTTCCAACTGCTGTAGCATTATGCTGAAAGGATCATGCCTTGGGCTATATTTGCAAGTTCTGGCACCATTCTTCAAGCAATTTAATTTTTTTTAAACAAATGTGAAAGCTGGTGAAATGTGAATTTATTTTTGAATTGTAATATGCATCACATTCAGTAGCCTTTACTGAAAGGACTTTGTATAATCCAATAGAATATACTTCAAACTTTGAAAAATAGCTTCATATGCTCAATTGCAATGATTAAATAGAGCCATCTTGGATTTTAGATCATTGAAGTACATAACTTCAAGTTTCACAAATGTAGGGAATTACATATTTAAAAAGGAGTAAATGGATTTAACAGACAAACTTAAACGTAACTGCGTTCTCACATTGTGTGAACCATCTCTTGCATTTTGATCTCTCTTTAAGTTAGAAATCTGGACTGTAAAAATCAGATTATTTCTTACTGCTTTGTTCATATAAGTTGTCTGGGTTTTTTAAGCCTGTAGTGAGATATTTAGCGTTGCATAATTTTGAAGGTCTTTTGCAAAAGTTTAGGTTAAATATATGGGGTTTTGTGCAATATCTGTCAGTTTTTTTCTTGGAAACTGTACCTTGATGTCCTCTGTTGGAGAATATTGTGATCCAAACTGTGCATCTTCCTTGCATGTACAAAAAACGACCTTCTCTTTGTCAATAGTTTAAAATATTGGACATTGTTCTGATGGTGTCTTATAAACTCCTTCCTTTGCATCCTAGAAATTAATAACCAAAAGGAGGGAAAAAAAAAATAGGAAGAAATGCACCTTTTAATGTATAAAACTGAACACAGTGATACTGCTTTAGGCATGTATTTCTTTTTCACAAGTCCAAGAAATGGATGTGGTAAAAATGTTCCTTTTCACTGTAGAAATTTAATAGGGCCGTTTCCCTGTGAAAGGGAAGGATAGGGCTCTGAAAGTATTAAAATACTTTTTGGCCAGATGCTATGACTCTTAGATCATATTATGCTAAGTAATTTTTTTTTTCCATGGAAGTATCAGGAGTTGTAAAGACACCTGTTTCTTTCTAGTTTTAGCACCTGTAACAGAATTTCTGTCCTTTCCTCAAGATGTATATTCTGTAGGCAGAGCATAGCTGTCAGTCTTGCTTTTACTGCATCTATGACAGAATTTGGAAGCACCGTGGACCACAGAGAATGGAACAGCTTGTCACTGCTACACAAATAAAAGTGGGATGTAAATTGAGATATTTTTGGTTGATTACCCTTTTGTGAGTCATCCTAGGATAAGAAGAATATTGACCTTGGAAATGAAACTACTTATTAATACTTAGCACTCATGAGGCTATATATGCTTATGGCTTTTTACTATTTCGGGACGCTTCACCACCATTGGAAAACTTCTGAAGGAATGGTTTTAGTGCATCTTTGTGCATTAACATCAAGGACAGATTCTGATCTTCCTCGTTAGATTGACAACTGTGTTATCAAACTGACAAACAGTAAATGTGTATTCTGCCCTGCAAGCTTTGAAACGATTGTCCAGCGGTGGAATTTGCATTATTTTCATTGCATTGATTTGCTGGTTAGAGGATAAGGTTAATAACTTTTATTTGAGTCAATGGTTTCAAAACTTTGCAAAGGTATTAACAACTTTGCTAGGAATCACATACACAATCAGTTGCAGAACCAGAAATGCCAGCTTGCTGAAGAGTTTGGCCAGTATTTTAGCCACAAAACAGTATCACCTATTGCCTGTTGAATTAGCAAATATTCCGAACTTCTTCTGTTCTTCTGAGACAAATTTTTTAGCATTAAATGCCCCTGCAATAGAAAGTGAGTTTGGAAGACTAGAGTTCCTTGTTGCATTGAGCTCCATGTAGATGCTGTCTAAGAATATTATAATTTTTTTGCAAGTTCATAATGTTTATTAGCCTGTATAGCATCTGTTTCCTTGCACTTAGAGCTTGTGTGGAAAACTCAGGAATATCCTTATGCCTGGCCCTATGGATTGTACTTTTCCCCAGAAAATGGCATCTCTATAGTTTGACAGTGAACCTACTTCCATTAACACTGGAACTCTGCTGGTCCCAAAGACTTGGTTGTGAAATTGAACTCAGAAAAGTGATCAATGAGAGAGCCAGAGAGGGGCTGCTCAGCTGCCTTTGAGTGTAGAAACAACATGGAGTTGTTCCTTGGGATGGGGTGAGAGTTTGTTCCAAAGTGGGGTTGCAGCCTTGAAAATGGAGTTTGATGTTTGATAATGTTTTTTTCAGTTTCCAGTCAAAATTCTCAGATCCTGTGTAAAGTCCATGGTACAGGCCTTACAATCTTGCTTTGTCTGTAGTTACTAACTTGGTACATGTTTTATATAATGTCTTGGAGTAACACAAAGCTGGGCTGTTTGTTCTTCAGGTCTAAAAGCCAAGCTGGGCTGTTTTTTCTTCAGGTCTAAAAGCCTAGCTGGGCTCTTCCTGGAACAGTTGGTAATCGGTACTGGTGGTTCTTAATGTGGGTTCTGTTAATTCTGTTGATGTGTAGTTTCATCCTCTGGTGTCTCAGTAGTCTAAGCCATTTGTGTTTGTTGTGGTCCATGTTGTGAGCACTAGCATGTGGAGAGCTGATGGTCAGAGTAAGATGATATTATTTCTATGGAGCTTTTTAAAAATTTGGCTTCAGAAGTTAGATCTTGATTAAATAATAAAGAAAAATCCATTCTTAGAGGGAGGCTTAACTAGGCTATGATGATCTTCAAAAATATACACATGCGATTTTGCTTTACTTTTTGCAGCAAAGTGGATTTTTCTCTCATGAAGTATTGAAATTATTAAACTGCAGTATTTGCTGTGATTGAACTTCCTGTTTGAATTTTTTCTCATTTATAGCAATTTCTAACAGAATGTTGCCTGAATTTTTACTCATCTATAGGCAGGTAACAAAAATACCTGCTGTGATAACCTGTTTACAGAGGAAAAGTTTGTTAACTGGCTTTAATGCATGGAAGAGAGGTGGAAACAGCTGCCAGGTTTCCAAATTCATTCTTATTTGTGCTGAGGATGTTTTCTGAGGGATTGTAGTCATACTTGCCACCTGTAAAAACTTCATGTTTATGAAATGTGATGGCAATAAGAGGGTTTAAAGCCTTTGCTGGTTTTATATAGGTATGGAAAGAGTCTCTAGTTACAAATAAGTATAATAGAACTATTTGCAAAAACTGTTAGGAAAGTGATGAGGTCATGTGGCTAAGTACTGAATTACAGTCCTGAATGTTGTAAAACTAGATGGTGAGCTTAATTCTGCACCCGTGTCTGTCTGCTCAATGCAGAGTTGACTCGATCACACATTTCTCAGCTATTATATGCACAGACACTTAGAAAAGCTGTTTCAGGAATTTGCAGATCCCCTTAGACAACTGAAAACCTGTCTGGGTACAAGCAATTTAGAATTCTCAGTATTTGTGAGTAGCTGCAAGTAAACAACGTCAGAAGTAAAATTCAGTTCTGTTTTTGCCTGCACCTGGATACAATGAAATGACCATAATTCTATGTTGCATTTAAAAAAACCAAGCCTACCAAACAAAAAGCNCCACATCCCCCCACCCCCTCCTTCATGGAACTTTGCCCACAACAAAAAGATCAATTGTTTAAATATCTAGGAAGCTTTGAGAGTGAGGTGCATTTTACAGCAAAATATGAAGTACTTGTCATTATAGTTATGACCACTTCACACTCTCCCTAGAAAAGAGTTCAAGGCTTCAAAGAGTTTGGCTTAGAGTTGGGAAACAGTCTTGTGATTGCTTAGTATTGTTTATTTAATTTTCCCTTTTCCTATATTATTACTTACACTTCAAATATATTAGTAACAGGTAAAAGAGAAAAATAATTTGTAAGTTTTTTGGCTTTTGTGGTTTTAGAACTGCTGCAAAATTAGTATGATTTCATTTAGAAGTTGAGTATNCTTTGCTGGTTTTATATAGGTATGGAAAGAGTCTCTAGTTACAAATAAGTATAATAGAACTATTTGCAAAAACTGTTAGGAAAGTGATGAGGTCATGTGGCTAAGTACTGAATTACAGCCCTGAATGTTGTAAAACTAGATGGTGAGCTTAATTCTGCACCCGTGTCTGTCTGCTCAATGCAGGGTTGACTCGATCACACATTTCTCAGCTATTATATGCACAGACACTTAGAAAAGCTGTTTCAGGAATTTGCAGATCCCCTTAGACAACTGAAAACCTGTCTGGGTACAAGCAATTTAGAATTCTCAGTATTTGTGAGTAGCTGCAAGTAAACAACGTCAGAAGTAAAATTCAATTCTGTTTTTGCCTGCACCTGGATACAATGAAATGACCATAATTCTATGTTGCATTTAAAAAAACCAAGCCTACCAAACAAAAAGCTTACAAAACTTAACCCACACATGTTAAAAAATATGCATGTATCTCCCATTACAGTTTGAGACCCAGGCATGTTAAATAATGCAATAAACGAAGACAACTCCAACTTTTACCAGTATTTTTAAAAACAATAAAAGACAGGTCTAGTATAATACATGTCCTCAATCTTTTCTCACAGGGTGGACAATCTCAGTGNTAGAGGTTGGGTACAGATACTCAAGGCATTCCAAAAGAAATTTGGATTCGGTTTCATTTATTAGTATTAGTTTAGCTCCTTCTGGGCACAGTTGCCTTTTATCAGTAATTCTGCAGTGATAATCACAGAGGATGCTTAGTAATTCTTTTTAATGTATTGAGGAATAACAAACAATGCAACCCTAGAAGTAATATGGAACCAAGTGCTTTGTTCAGTTGTAATAAGCTTTGACTTCTCAAAGTGAAGAGTATTTTCTAATGTTTTCTTTAAAACAAAGACCATAATTGTGTTCTAATACCTAAGAAAAGGTAAGCCTGTCCCTTGTGTGGTATTAGAACTATGAGCAACTTCTCATTCCAATCAGATTTGACTCATGATTTAGTTGCCTAATTATTGTAGTAATTCTGCAGTTTATATGATTTAACAATGTAGAAGCCTTTTTGGAAAATTTCTTTTTTATCTAGCTGCTTGCGTATGTTCTTAAAAGATTTCTTTTATTTTTCTTCTGATCTTTTGCAGATGGAGACCAAAACAATTTTTAAAACCGGAGTTTATGAGGCTACTACGGAGTTCTGTAGAGGATGCATATAAACGCCTTATATATCCTCTTCTCTGTAGGGAATTCAGGTAAGCCTGGAATAAATCTGTATTTTCATATTAATGATTTTTTTTAGCAATTCCTTCCCCAATGTTTTGTTAGGATATCTTTTATCTATTTAAAAATATTGGCATGTTTTTAATCCTCTATGCTTACAGAAGAAATGAACTGTGTAGTCTTGGTTTTGTAGATTTAATTTCTGATTCTATCCAGTTTAGGCTACAGTAGAGAAATTATCTTTCTATGAAGACATTTTACATGTTTATGTGCTAAATACTCATATATTTATCCAATAAAGTACAATTTAGATCTATATTATCATAATAGTTGTTTCTTTATTCTTGTAATAGCATAAACCATGGTGTCACTGATTTTCCCAACATCTCTTCATGTCACAGCAATAGTACTGTCAGTGACATTGTTCTGACTCACTCTTTTACCTGTCTAATAGAACTCAGCAAAGTATTGTTGGGGTTGGAAGCACCCCTCATGTTTGCCAGCTGCATTTTGTGGCAAACTAATCAGTCATAGTGTTAGTCTGATACTGTTTTGTGAGTATTGTCATGTCTCTAGAGAAGTCAATAAACTTATTACTGCTGATACTGTAGTAATGATGTCATTGGATGTCATGTCACTTTTTAAGATTTGTAGTGTTGCTCTAAATTTAAAGGAAATTTAAAACTTAGTATCAAATTAACATGAATTAAATAGGATATTTCATGGTGTAGTATAGGAATTTACCACATGATTGAAATTATTTAGTATGTCAACTAAAAGCATTATCTTCTAAAAGCTAAGCTATGGTGTGATTCTTCAATACAAGAGGAACTCCTCAAAACATAACATGTTTCATTCTGTCAAGGCTATCTGATATGTGACCTAAATGTTAATATTTTATTTAGGTAGTTCAAAATGAAATTTATCAAAGAGACCCTGTTTCTTGGACCAGAAATGTAGGAATGACTTGTATCAAAATGACATGCTATCTAGTACCTAAAATCAGCAACTGCATTGTGAAATCTAGATCTTCTGTACTTTCCTCAGCGTGCTCTTATGTTTGTGTTCGTATTGGAGTTCTTTTCCTGACACTTTCTCATGAACATCATTGCATGAATGATCTGTGTTCTACCCCTCTGAAAAGAACCATCAGCTCAAGATTTTAACAGCATGTATTTCCAGTGGCTTTTGGGCTTCTTCACTACAGTATGTTGTGTTTGCTCATTGCTTTGCAAGCAAGATTGCTTCACTTCTTTTTATTAGTGAACCTGGTTTTTTGTTACTTAGAATTTCACAGATTTCTAAAAATACTGAGTTCACTTATTAATTTGTGCCCACAATACATGTAGCTACTGTAGGGGAGGCACTGTGTCTATTGTGGCCAAAATGGTGAACATCTCATGGAGGAGAGTTCACTTGTTGGATTCTGTCACACGAGAGTGAAAAGAGTTGTCATTCCTAGCCATCTCTACAGTCAAACTCTTTTAAAATAAAGAAAAAAAGACCTACTTTTTAGTGGGGTTTGGTTTTAAGAGAACTAAGCAAACTGACATAGGGGTGCTTCAAGGCTCATTTATTGTGTTTTTTTTATATAGTTTGTACAACAGGACTCTTGTGGCCTGTGTTGTGTATATCACTTTGAGGACTGCTGGAGCAGTAGGTTCCTGAAAGTTTTCTGTTCTCCTAGTCTAGAGTAAAAAAAAATCTTCCTTCCCTACTACTTATTAGATGTAGCTCACAATTAATTAACAAGAAGAATACGAAGCTTGCTACCTGTTCCTGGGGGGATGTCTACTTAGGTTTTACTCTTTGTGATGATGTTGCATGATTGGTGGTGTTTGGGTAGGAAAAGCTGAAACTTCTGCTATAGAGAGGAACTCAAAGCACCTGATAGTATTCTGGTGCCTGACCACTTAACCCTTACCCTCCTTCAATTTTCTTTCCGGAAACACCAGGAGCTGTTTTTTCCGACTCTTGCGAAGGGCTGCTAAAGTATTCAATACCTCCTTTTAGCATTAATATTTCCAACCCACCTCCTGCTGTTCTTTTTTCTTTTTATTATCATTAAATGTTGGAACAGAAAGTTTCCAAGAGTATTGGAATTGCTGGTGCTTCTAGTGATCAGAAGAAGAATGAAACTTGCCAGCAAGATGATTACCTTATTTATTGTTTAATTTCCTTTCTTCCATTCTGTCAGATATCATTTCTCGTATCTGGTATAATAATGTCCAGTGTTGCTTTTGGCTCTTCGAAATACATTTTATCTTGTTGCAGTACTGCATGGAATGATTCCATCAGGGTTTCATGCAAGTGATGTGGCATGGGCATATTTTTTAATGGATAATCCTTTCATAATTTTCCATGCTTTCTTGCAGAGAGCGCTTTCTCTCCTCTGTCTTCAGGGACACAAACATTTCTCTGTATATCTTGTTTCACACCTGAAGCTAGTTCGCAGTTATTTTTCCATAGAAAGGATTGCGTCTCAGACTGTACATGGAAGTGGGGAATTTTAACTCTCAATTTAAAAACTGAATCTTGTAACATTGAATATAGAAGCTAGTAGGTCATGGTTAGGTTAGTTGCTTATATTACAATACACCTGTTGGTGATATACAGTCTGAATGCTTTGTAGACTTCAAGGGAGGGGCTTGGGGTCCTGACTTGATTGATATTTTTTCATAAAGTAGGAGCTGAAGACTTCTGAAGTTTATTTGTTTGGGATTTTTTTTCAAAATAGATGGGTTTTTTGTGCTTAGAGAGGAGGACTGCTCTCTGCCTATTATCTCTGCCATATTAATGAGAATTGTCGTAAATTGGAAAAGCATGAAACTGGACATCTTGTCATTTGGATGAAACCAGTAATACACTGAAAAAGAGAAAGATATTAGATTGTTTCAGGTAGCTTGATGTTTTTTTCCAAAGGATCAAATGATTATACCAAGCTTGAAAATAAGGGCCACTGCTTCGGACAGTAGATCATGTAATTGATACAAGTGTTGAGTAAGAGGCAGAGAAAAAAGAGATGTCTATATTTCAAATTTAAAAATACAGGATATTATGTAATAGAAAGGACATTCCCCCTACGCACCTGGCAATTTCAGTAACATTTCCTGTTACTGTAAAAGTTTCTATATATCCATGCCAATTTTAAACATGATTTCCATAAGGCTGACATAACTAATAGCATGTGTTTAGGGGCAATTTTAATTCCTACACAAGTCTCCCTTCACAGATGGACTGATAGGTATTCGCAGCATGGGAGGACTTGGCCTTGTGGGCAGCTGGGACCCTGTGTTTTTGGGATGGATGGAAAGATGGAACTTGGCCTGTCTTTGTACAAAGCCTTCGGTCCAAGGGCATTCCCTTCCCTTGTTTGCAAGCCACTTTTAACCTTCATTTGCAGGCATGGGTGACTGGTTGATTCTCTGTTATGCGTGTGTATATAGAAAATCCATACTTCTGTGAGGCTTAGGTATTTGCTTTTGTTTTCTCTCGTCTCTCAGAAGTGGCATCTAATTGTTCTGTCTCTGGACTCTCCCTAGGAGAAGCTTGTTCTGTGTTTTGGGTTATTTTTTTCTATTTTTTTTTTTTTAATTAGAGAAGGGAAAAATGCGAGAAGGATGATGCAAGACTGAATGATCGGGAAATGGAATGGCAACTGCAATTCAGTGGAATGAGTGTAAAATAATGCTTGCAAGGGGAAGTACTTATCTTTTTATAAGTCAAACTATTAGCTCTGAGCTATCCTGCCACAGGAGAGATGCTTTGGCACCGTGGATGATAGCTCCACATAAATGTTAAGTGCTCAGGAGATAAGATTATTCAGTTAAGGAAAAAGGACAAAGAATCATTGATTTATTTGGACTGTATTTGGAATATTGTTGTCTATTTTGGTCCGCTCACATGGGGAGGAGGGGAAGAAGTAGGAAAACAATTCACTGGAACTGGAAAAGGCCCAGTGCAGGGGAATGAGGAATAAAATAATTTCTCTGGAAAGAAAAAAAATGGCTACACTATGACTTCAACTTGGAAAAGGGAGGACTTGGAGATAAATGATGTGTGAAGAGTGGAACAAGGTTTCTAGGGATAAATTTTTATTCCCCTCTAGTATAAGGCTTAGGGGGACATAATAAAAATAATCAGTTTCCAACCAAATGGTGGCAGCTGTTTACACAGTTTGTGATGGACCTGCAAAACTCACTGCCAACAGACTCTGTGGATGAAAGAAACACATCTGTCTTCAGGAGGAGATTGGATTGTTGAGCAAGAGCTCTATTATGAGCTCGTAAAGAGACAAATCATGTCAAGCTCAGGAAATGCTCTGTAGCTGAAGGCAAGGGTAAGATTATGGGACATATGCTAGTGCTGCTCTATCAGCTGCTTGGGCAACTGCTTGAAGTCAGGCTTGGAGACAGAATACTGGGATAGAGGGACAGCTTAGCTGAACTGGTGCAGCCATTCACACATTTGGTGGCAATATACAGATTGTCTGCTCTTTGCTGAGGGCACATTTGGACCGCTAAGGAGCCTTGTAATGCATGTATGCCCTACACCATCTCACTTTAAATTGTGTCTGTGGTAATCTGATCTACCCAATACAGAAACAAAGAGCACGAGGATAGAAGGGAGCCTTTTGCTGTTGCGCACTTCCTTATGTAATGTTCAATCAGTAATGTGTGAAAGAGGATCTAGACCTCTCTCTGGACTACTTTACAAATGATAGATGATGAGAAGTTATTAGTTCTTTTTGTACCACTGTGGGATGAGACAGGGCTGAGCTGGTTGATTGATTGGATCCTGGGCAAATTTAAGTCAAGCTGTTGAGTTCTTCCACAATCAAAAACTGCTCAGAGCAGCTTCATATTCCATCAGGTCAAATAGCCCTTATGAGGGTTGTCTTTGAACTATTTGTAGCCTGCTTGTGCCATGCATTGATTGACTACTGCTAGAGAAATTTTCCCTGCCCCATTCTTATAGGGTTAGTTAACTGTAATGCGGGTTTTTTCCATTCTTTAAAAATAAACCCAGACAGTAGGTTTTTTTTCAGTGATAGGTAAAAAGAAAAGGAGAATAAGGACACTGGCTACCTTTAAATGAAGGCTTTACTGGATTGCTTTTGACTCTCCAATTATTGTAGTTACTGATGATGTAACTTGAATATGCAAGTGGTAATGAGTACCTGCAAAAGAAAAACAATCAGTGAGGTGATGAATATTTTTGTACTCATTACTCTTTCAGTTTTGTTTTTTTCTATAAAGTGCCATACCATGATGAAAATACTTGTGCTTGTCAGTCATTGTCTTGCTGGCCACGTCTGACATCGTGCATCTTGTACATCTTCACTCAAGAAGACTGATTTGTTTCTTGTGACACTCTACAGTGAGTGTTCGTCCTTCAAGTCATCGAAGTCAATCCCTGCTGCACTACCTCACTACTTTCTGTTGAAGAACATAGCTCGCAAAAGAAAAGGAACACTGTGGCCCCAGCAGCTTTCTAGTTCAGTCCTGAGGAATCAAAACACTCTCCTAGAAAAAGCTCAAGTCTTCACGCTTCTGTGATGTCTGTTAAATGAAGTAATCCAAAGACAGAATTAAATGCCTCATGAGTCATGGTGTGTTAGCAGTTAATTGGAGGGACCTCTCCAGTTTCTCTCTGGTACCTCTCAGTGTAAACCATCATCCTTTTTTTGCTGGGTCGTGATGTTTCTCTAGAACTGTGAACTTATGATGAATTCGATCCATGCCTCCTTCTAATCCACTTTTCTTTACAATTAGGTATCAGCTTTGAAAGGAAGCTGTTCTTTGCTCAAAACTATGAGTTGATGTTTGAATGTTAGTTGGCGGGTGTACATTCGTACAAGTGATTCTCTTGTACTTTTTATATTGACTGACTTTCTTAGAACAAGAATGAGATGATATATAGCTGATAATTTTTAAAAAAGGTGTCAGTAACTTGATTGGAATTCTAACATTTAATCAAAAATAGTGGAAACATGATTGGAAAAAGCCTTACAACATTGGAACAATTAATAAGTGTATTTGAAAGCTAATTGAAAGAAAAATGTTTTGGCTTTTTTTGTCTTTTATTTCCATCCTTCTAAGATCCAAGTTGACATCTGATGCAGAGAAAGAATCTGTGATGATGTTTGGGAGAAATCTCCGTCAGCTGCTTCTGACCAGCCCTGTGAGGGGCCGTACTTTGATGGGAGTAGATCCTGGCTACAAACATGGCTGCAAGTTGGCAATTATTTCACCAACCAGTAAGTTTCAATTCCAAACATTTTTGGAAGGACTGATAAAAATATGTTCATTTAGAGTGAAGATCAAAACCTACTTTTTTATCAAAAATTTTTTTTGTGAAGTTTTTCCACACATCCTCTTGTGTAAATGCCTTTCTTCAGCTAGCTTAAGGTTAAGTTTCTGGCACCTGGATTCCAGTGACTTCTTTGGTGTTATTACTGCTCTTTTAAATGGAATTTAAAGTGCCTTCTGCCTTCCTGAATACAGGCTCAAATGATTGTACCCCTCAGTACTCAGCAAAGAGAACACCTGGCATTTTTATTGTTTAACAAAGAATTTGAATTTAAGTACTTTCTGTAATACTGCTTTTTTTCACGGCTAGTATCTTGGACATCTGGACACTTTATCAGCCCTTTTTGTTTAGTAGTATGTGTGTTAATGTAAGAAGTCAGAAACATTGTTTTTGCAAAACGTCTTCGTTCACATATAGAACAGAGCTTTTCTACTTCATCCTGCTCTGTTCAGGGGATAAATACCTCTTTAGGCCCATGCAAAAACTATTTGTTTTCCTTTTATTTTGTTGTTGCTTTTTGCCTGAGAATATATCCACCCCAGGAGAGTGTAAAGAAAGGTGTGTTCTTGAAACTTCAGAAGGCAATGAAGGTGAGGTAAGTGATTATGAACTTTCATTGCACCATTAGCTATCAGTACGAGTTAATACAGTTCTTTCCAAATGTGATAGATGGGATGATGACAAGAGCTAGCATTGGAATTCTAGAACTTCTGTACTGCAAGTCCTTAGACTTTCTAATTTTCATCACTCTTCACAGGATTTATAAATTGTACTACACTAGAACAATAAATCTTTTGTAGTAAATTGCTCTTTTTCTCTGTGATATAATACATTATATTTGCTAATAGGTTTAGATGCTCATTACTTGTTACATGAATATGTCTGCAGGGAACTACAAAATGTATTAACTTGTTTTTCTTTGCCAGCCAAAGCATTCTTGTCCTATGCCCACCATGCATTTCTTCTAAATGGATATAAAGATCAAAGGGAAAGATGGCTTATTAAGAAGCTTTCTTCGTGAATCATCAAATTAACTTTAGTAGTTCTGCAGGATGTAGCTTTTGGACCTTTGTGGGTTTAATAAAATGGCTTTGCCTTTTGTTCTAGGTCAGATACTCCATACTGATGTAGTTTACTTGCATTCTGGTCAAGGATTTCGTGAAGCTGAGAAGATAAAGAGGCTTCTGCTACAGTACAAGTATGCTAAAGAAACTTCCATTTATTGCTCTGTCTGATCAAACAAAATGAATATCTTCACTATAGAAATACTTGATTTTGAGTGCAATTAGAATTCTACTGATATAACTGGAGGCTTATTTTTTTTTTAATCTAGTTCAGAGCTTGCTTTTTCTTTTGGTCTGTGCTCATGCTTTTACAGTACATAGATGTTAGAAGCACGTGAAATCAAGCCATGGCTATGAGTAAGGCTGCATGCTATGAATGTATCCCCGTAAAACTCTGTCAATCCATTTATTTTTGGGAATAGAAATTAGCATTCAGCTAAGAAATAAGTTTAGTCTTCCTCTTCCTACCCCCTGCGGCCCCCAAATCACTAATCAATCTTTCCCTGTTCCAAAAGCCGCATTAGGTTTTGGTAGAGTTTTGTTAAGCAAAGGAAATCCTGTGAAGATAGATCTCCAGATGGACTCACAAACAGGGGTAGCATGATTTAAAGTTTACTGTGTCCAGCTATGTCTGTGGACAGACATCTGGTCTACTGTGTCAGCTGCTGAGCTGCCACAGCATACAGTCCAGTTTGTCTTTAGGCATTAGATTGGCTTTAAACAAGGTGATTTGGTAACTGACTGGCTGTGGTGTGGGCAGTCAGAGGGAATGACCTTGCAAGCCATTGGAAACTATGATATTCTCATTAAGGAATTAAGGTGCTGATTGCTTTGGCTTCTGCTCTTTTTCATGACTTGTACCAGATGAGGGAAATATGAGGTGAAAGTGTTTGAGGACTGTAAATAACATTCCATTTATTAATATGAAGTATCATTTTTGGATTTTCTGCTTGTATTACCAGTGTACAATTCCATTACAAATGAGTGAAACTTTTGATCCGTCTCATAAACTGCCACATTGAAAACCTGTTAAACACAATGTGATACTTCTAGGAATATGTTCTCATTACATCTGGGCCTTGTGTTACCTAAAATCAGATGTATTGGTCACTGTTGTGGATTGAATGCTATGCATGAAAAGTATAAAAGAATATTTAAGAATAATTGTTTGGTTTTTTTAACCCGCACGAAGCTGCAGCACTGTTGTGATTGGCAATGGCACGGCCTGCAGAGAAACAGAAGCTTACTTTGCTGACTTAATTATGAAGAAATATTTTGCCCCACTGGATGTTGTTTACTGGTAAGATCCCTTCGCTGGAATATTCATTTGTTCCACATATTTTAACTTAAAAGGTAGTTTTAGATGTAATTTTTGAAGTATTTCTTTTTGCTGCCTTGTCTGTGTTTGAGTCAAGCTTGACCCAATGTTCTAGGCAAAGAAAAATGTCTGTAGCTCTTTGAAGCATGAAAGTAGTTATCCTGGGTCAGTAAGAGAGACTCACTGAAGCATTTTATTTTTTCTTCCTGAGGTGCACTCTGTTGCTATTATCATTGTAACAAAGTATGCGAGAATAGCAACACTAACAGCTAAGGACCCTTTTGGCATTGTGTATTTATTTCTTGATAAATGAGGTTTAACTGCAGGTGATAAAGCTTCTGTTATCTGACTACAGTATGGAATGCTTCCTAATCCTATGGGAATTAAATGGTCTGGAAATAAATATTGCATTAATACCTAGTGGAGAGTAGCGAAGATATTTATCCTTTTCAGATTTCAAATTTTATCCATTAGTTTGTTGAATTTGAACTAAATTATTCTTCCGTTGGTTTGCATGGAAACTGTATTACATCACTTTCTTTTCTACCATGCAGAACTGCTCTTTTTTTTTAATTCACACCTTTATGTTTTTCTAAAGCATTTTTTGTGATTTACCTTGGATTATCTTTTGTGCTGACATTTAACAGCAGCATTTAGTTTTCACTGTCTTAGCATACTGAAATAAGTTTTCTATATTTTTAAAAAGGTTATGGCCTTTTGTTGTTCAAACTGTTGTATACATTTAAAGGTGCCTTTTTTTCATAAACTGGGAAGTGGTCTTACAGATATGCTTAACAAATGTGTTATTCCTACTAATTTATGATGTGATTGCACTTGTTTTTTGTTTCTAAGATTCCCAAGTAAATTTGCACAAGATTCCATTCTTAAATCACTCTTTTATTCCAGGAGATGTAATAAAGGTTTTCTAATTATAATTTTTTTTGCAAAGGGAAGAGACTATTCAAGGTTCTGAAAAATTAGGCATCCTCTGTACTGAATCCATTGTGAAAACAGTGGATGTTTTATGACTGTAGAGAGTACAAAACACTTTGTACTATGTGGGTTTTGGCAAATGCTTAATTTCACTGTTGTTCACCTCATATATGTTAAAAATCCATTATGTTACTATAAGCACTTTGTCTGAAACAGTGATCTTATTTATTTATTGATCATATACTAGTTTACACAGACAAAAATATTTATATAGTACTTGGATTGTTGTTTTTCTCACTGTGTTTCCCTCTTCCGATTTAATATTTTCTCCCGGTTTATAGTTCAAGATGACAAAATTTTCAAAGTAGTACTTAGGCTACTAGGTTCTTAGAACTGGTAAAAGCTCTTGTTTAATAGGAATTAGTCTAAATGCTTTTGACCTTTCACTTTCTCCAAAACTTCTGATATTTGTAGCAAAAAAACTATAAATGCAGTTGTTTAACTTGCCGTGTTATATCCTGAAAATTAACAAAATCAAAAATATTTTTCTTTATTTATATATTTATGTTGTTAATGGTTTTCTTGCACTGTGCTCATATGGCAAAGAGCTAGTCCATACTTCAGAATTTGTGTGCAGAGCCATGAGGTACTGATGTTATTTGATAAAAGCGAAGTAATTTTTATTTTTTGTACTTCATGCTATAGGTGACATCTGGGGCTCTTGAACTTTGTATGCTGCTGTCTGTGTGTGAATTTATGTATGTGAGTTTACAGACAGGCTGGATTTGCAGTCCTTGTCTCTCTTCACATTTTGCCAGTCTGTACTGAGTTTTTTTCGTAAGGTTCCTATATATCCCTTTCTGATAAACTAGTTTCATGTACATCTTTATCCAGTACATTGCACATTGTATTATCCCATGTAGGGGTTTCCAAGCCATGCTGCTGAATCCTACAAGGTAGCTACTTTTTCCTTTCCGGCTCCAGAAAACATTAATCTCCTTGGTATTTCTTAGTAACGGAAAGGAGCAATGAGTCCAGCCACCCAACCCCCAGTTCTGATAACCTAGTGAAATGTCTGGAACTTATGTCAGTCTGAGTTAAAAAATGTGATACTTGCTAAATGAGGAGCAGTTGGTAGAGTGTTACTGTTTGAGCAATAGGTGACAGTAGGTGTACATTGCTATACCTTTTGAAGGGAACTATGGAAGGTGACTTGGAAGAATATGCTCTACTGATCCTCTTTTTTCTAAACAGTAAAGTCCTCCAGAGTATGTGCTTTCAGATCAAAAACAGCTTTCCTGCTTCCACACACAAAGTCTTCCCTTGATCAGGTTGTTTTCTCATGATAGATGAAAGTATGAGGACTTTATTTATAAATAGGCTGAATACAGATCACTCATCAGTTCTGTGGAAACCTATGTATGCTTTTGGATGAAGTGACCTTTATGAATTGTTTTGCAGTTAAAATCTATAAGAAATCATTTCAGCCATTGCTGAAACAGTTAATTCTTAAAGAAGGTCTGCTTCAGCAGGTTGCAGTTGTAAATAAAGAATGGATTTGCTAATCAATATAGTGTTTGAACTGTGGGAAAAACAAAACAACAAAAAACCCCGAACAAAACAAAACAACCTAAGCCTCCTAGAACAAAAAACCCCATCCAGTACTTGAACTGTAACAGATCGAGTCAGTTGCCTCTAATATGATACCATTTCCCAAGCCTTCAGCTTCTCACAGGGATGCACCGAGCTGCCTCAAGGTGGAAATCCTTGCCCAGCAAAACAAAGCTCAGCTCATTGCTGTGTGCAAGTTTTAGAGAATTACTGATTGTATCTGTGTTGAAAATCTTTTTTCCTTGAAGGAGTCCAAATGCAAAGGGGCTTGGTAGATGAGGATGGGTTGTTTTATAGTGCTTTAAAAGCAAAATCCCCCTCAACGTAAGCTGTTGTTCAGAAAGGTGGCTGATGGGGAAGTACTACAGACTTCGGCTTCCTTGGCAAATATTAGCAGTGGAGAATAGGATCAGGAATGATTATAAGAAAATAAAAATCTGCTCATACTTTTCTGTCCAGTTCATCATATAGAACTTGGAATCATGCATTTCCAGGGAAATGTGACAATAATAGAGTATGTAATTTCAGAAAGGTGTGTGCAGTTGGTGCATGCACAAATAATGAAGGCTAAAGATAAAATATGAAAAGCAAGTAATTAAAAGAAAAAATACCTAGCAGCAGTGAATACAAACTGCGTAGAGTTTTACTGAAGTTTTCCAAAGAGAAGACAAATCAGTGAAGACAGTAGTAGGAAATGAGGCATATGGCATGATTTTTCATGTGGCTTTAAAACCTGTCTGGACTCAGCTTGACAGTTTTTGATTTAAAGCAAATATTTTTCACTATTTTTGTAACTAACGTGCTTTCAGATAGCTACATCCAACCTAAATAACTACAGGACTTTCTTTCTCTTTTTTTAAAGTGTAGTTTCCCTTTTAGAGCTGTGTTTATTGACTTAGATTAGGATTGGACTAGAGCCAGGGACAGTCATATCTAGTCTTTGGGTTTTTTGTTACAAATCAGTTTTTGTTACAGGGTTCAATAAATATTCTTGATTATTTATGTTAGTTCTATTGTGAGTTCTTGCCAAAGATACATTGTATTATAACCAAAACAGATGTTCTAGTTTAGACAAGTGTATTTGTTTTAACAGGACCAGAAATGTAAATGAAACAACATTGTGTTCAGCATTAACATGGCAGATGATGAACTTTTAGGATTTCATTGGCCTTTTTGGATTAAATGAAAATCTTGAAAAAATATTTCAGGAATCTGCTTTTCTTTGATTGCTGTCAGTTTGAGGCATCTTGGAAATGAAAGCCATCTGAATGACAGGTGAACTATGCTAAAGCAGGACAAAACGAATAGCTCAATCTTTGTATTTGGCAAAATCAAATCACAATTTCTCTTTCAGCCTCAATGGTTTCATTGTCACAATACAAGCATTCTTACTGGACTGACTCTTCTTATGTGCTTCCAACATTAATGCACACTCAGCTTGTATGTAAAAGAAAGTTTGGTAAGTGTCAGGAATTGTTAATTGTTTTCAACATGAAGAATAGAATGCAGCCAGGCAAGTGTATTTTTTGTTGTTGTTTAGATGGGTCGGTGTTTAATTTCTGTCTACTTGGTTTTAAACTGGAAGCAAAATCCTTTTCTACCAATTACAGCAAAATCTTTTCTTACTCTCAAGACTTTATAAGCAATGTAATTAATAATTTACTGCTGTTTAAGTTCAAACACTTCTGTACTGTGACAAATAGGAGAGTCTGTAATGTCTTGTAAAGTTCTCATTGGGTTTACTTTAATGTTTAAATTGTCTGCTTTAGAATACTTAGAAATGTTCTGCTAAGGTAGAATAGGACTGTAATACCTTTTAAAGTTGGACCTTGGTGGCAAGAAATTGATTTAGAAATGTTTGTTCTATGGGATTTTAGGTCTGCTTGTATTTTATAGGTGTCTGCACATGCTTTAAATATCCTTTTCAATTTAAATGTGTGTTTTATGTTGTTGAATATCTACATTATGCTCTCTCAGCTTTAACAAATGCCACTTTCAAGTTCCATGCCTCTACATTTCTAATGTTACACTAGCTTAATTCCCATTACTTTTCTGCTTCATAGCACTCGCAGTTTGAAAGGGACCTAACATTCGGGTTCACATTATGATAATTAGGTTTCAAAGCAGTGTGGGGGGATTAAGATGTCTGAAGTCTAGTTGCCGAATAAAGTTCAGAACTACTTGTAAAACTTGTTTGAGTGGTTAACAGAAGTGGTTTTATTTATTCAGTGCTCATGCAGCATTAATCCGTATTTCATCAGGTACCCACAGTGCTGTAACTCTAGATATGACCTTGGGACTTAATTTACCCCATCTCAGTTTTCCTTATTAATGTGCCATGAAAGAGGTACATGAAAGATAGCCAACTTCAAAGCACCTTTTCAAATAAAGTGGTTGATATGAATCCTCTGGTATTTAACACTGTCTGTCAAATGTTTCAGCTGGTTTGCATCCTTTTACAAGCTATTGCTTGCTGCATTAATGCAGTTGTTTCAAGTCTGTTGAGAGTATGAAGGAGGGGGTAGGGATATGGGAAACTTTATTCCTATTTCTTTTTGATTGTGTTTCCTTTAAGCTGTTATTTTTGTCTGTTAAGCTATATAACTCTATTGATGACACATTTATGTACGCACACCTACACACCTTAGGTCATTAGATGTCTGATCCAGAAGGTGGAAAGTAGTTTGGAAAGTTTTGGCTAAGGGAATACATATTCAGCGGAAACAATGCACACATCTGAAATGTGCACTGAAGAACCTTTGTTCTGCTTTCATCTCTTTCAAGCTCTAGTGGAGTCATGAGAAGTCCTAAACAATGAAGAACCACTTTGAGGAACAAACAGGTTTAAAATGTGTGTGAAGAAGACATAGTCAATGAAAACATTTTGAATTATGTGGTGATTTCTAGCCAAACTGTCTTCCGTCCCTTACTTAAAAGTTATGTTCTGTTTTGATTATTTACCACAGCTGAATGATCATGCATACTTCAAATAAAAAATCATTTTGCATGTACTTATATTTAGAGGAGACAGTCCTGTGAGTTGGAACCTCATCCTGCATAGACATGACTTCCTCCTACTACTCTTGGTTATTCATAACTTTGGGTATTAATTCATCTGTTGTTCGGTACAGCATGGACTGGAACAAGTGACTGCATTTAAAATAGGATCCAGTGCTTGTTCCTGGCATTTCCATAGACTGGTATCTATGTTGAGCTGAAACCATACTTTATTCAAAATGGGAAATTCAGAGGTCATCTTTGGCTTTGAAGCAAGGATTTGCCTCTGCCCTGGCTGTAGACACCCATACCCTCTCTAGCTGTGTTTTTCTGAGGGGAGGGAAGGAGGTGGGTAAGCAGTGAAGTTGTGGTGGGGCAGGAGAAACAGGAGATGGTAACTTCTGGTTTGCATAGCATGAATTTGAAAGTTTTTGAAGCAAACCGTGTAAGTGATACACTTGACAATTATGGAGCTGTCTTTGATATTTCAGAGAAATAATTCATAGTTTTCAGGATGTGAACAAGGACTAATTGGGAGTGTTTCAATGTAGTTAAAGAGATTATGAATTCCTTTAAGCTCAGAAAAAGAGTAAGATGCATATGGAGTCTAGATTTCAGCAATGTGAAGGCAGGGGGTCAGGAAGCAAATGTAACTAGTGAAAGAAATCTAAATCTTAAGGAAAAAGTCAATTTTTCCAGAACACTGGGACATGTCATTTGACTTGCGTCCAAGGGAATCTGTGGTAAAACAGTCTGCGGGGAGAGAGGAAAGTTATTTGTGCAACTTCCCTTCTGTGTTTTCTCTTTCTAAGGGTTTTTGAAAGTTATGCATTCTCAATATGTAAGTCTCTTCAGACCTTTAAGGGATACTAAGCAAATAGAAGAAAGGGAAGATTTTAGGATGAAAAGCCATTAAACATGTGACATGTTTAAGGGCAGTAGTGCATTCTCTTCAGTTAGAAATGTACTAATCACAAATATACTTTTGCAAATCAGATAATCACAGTGAGAAATTGAACATGATAATTATTTCCCTTCTTTTTTTTCTCACAGAGAAGCCATTTATATTTAGGATTGCAAAATGACGTCTCGATTTTCAATTTTATGTGCCCCACTGAGTAGTAATTTTCTGTTTTCTTGGAGATCTTTGTTATTTTCAGATTATTAAAACACCTTTCTTTAAGATAAATGGCTAGAAGTCATCTGGTATTGCAGTATAACAGAAGTCAGGTGAAAAGGGAAAACCATCCAAAAATATTTGCAAACACAAAGCAAGAACATGTTGGGAAGGTAAAAGGTTATTGAGAAGTGCCAGAGAAAGAAGATGCAGTGAGCAAGTGCTGCCATTTCTGCAGAGTGTGCCCATCAGGTCCCCTGGGGGCAGTTTTGGCATGTGTGTATTGCGTGCAGTATGTTTGCAGAGCAAGACTAGGAATTTTCCTAAAACTCAATTAAGACAGAATCAGATTTAGTCTTAATTCAAATGTACAGCACATGACTAGTAAAACTATACTGTGAGTAGGGGATTTTATTTTTGGAGTGTGTTTGACTTCATTAGTAGAAGTCTTTAAGACTGTTGTCACTTCACATTGTGTGCTGGTCAGTGTTTGCAATCTCCTTTCTTAAGGGCTTTCTCTGATAACAAGTTACTCTGGGCCTAAAGTCCCTTGTTCAAAGCTATTTCCAAAGCCCAGAAATAAAAAAGGTTTTAATGAATTTAAGGAAGATGACTAATCTGAAATTTCCTAGATTGCTCGTCAAACAAAGGAGAGCAACAAAGATGGTGAAGGGCCTTGAGGGGAAGCCGTATGAGGAGCAGCTGGGGTCTCTTGGTCTGTTCAGCCTGGAGGAGATTGAGGGGAGACCTCATTGCAGTCTGCAACATCCTCGTGAGGGGAAGTGGAGGGGCAGTCACTGAGTTCTTCACTCTCATGACCGGTGACAGGACTTGAGGAAATGGCCTGAAGCCGAGTTGGGAGGTTTAGGTTGGATATTAGGAAAAGGTTCTTCACCCAGAGGGTGGTTGGGCACTGGTATAGGCTCCCCAGTGAACGGTCACACTGCTAAGCCTGACAGAGTTCAAGATATGTTTGGACAATGCTCTCAGACACGTGGTGTGACTCTTGGGAATGGTTCTGTGCAGAGCTGGGAGCAGGACTTGATGATCCTTGTGGGTCCCTTCCAACTCAGCTTGTTCTGTGAAATAAAGATAGTTAATTTCTGTGTCAGATATTTCTCAGGCAGCAGGTTTCCTAACAGGTCAAAATGATGCTTTTTATTTCAGATTGAAGTGATTTAGATTATTATTTAGTGTGGTTAGAACTTTTGAAGTTTTTCTGCGCTTTTTGGTCATCACCACAATGTTCTTCTCAGTTTAATATCATAGAAAGAAGATTTCCAGAGAGCTCTTATTTAGGAGAACGAACATATAACACAAGATGATAGTATAAAATACCCACTTCTCCCATAATTGCTGTGTTTATTTGGTTCAAGATCCTTTTTTCTCTTAAGAGTTACCAAACCACTCTTCATTGCATTGGCTGTTGACATGCTCTTACCATGTTTGCAATATCAGTAGAGATACCAAAGGATGGAACTTTAAAGTCGCCATGAAAGGCTATGTGCAGGTCTCAGCACTGTGTGCCATCTTGTACTTCTTGGCAGGAGAAGGCGAGGAGCCTTTTGTTAAGAGGCGTCTGAGTGGTTTCCAGGGTCAAGGGATGGCTCAAGGAGTGCTTGAAGCTTGAGGAAGTGGTGCAGAAAGAATGAGTGCAGTCAGGGAATAAAGGGCATGGCACTTTGAAGGTGCTTCCTCTAGACAGACACACTGAAGTACGGCCTGTGGGAACTTTGTACAGCTTTGACCTCATTTTAGCTGTGTGTTCCTGGTCTTTTCAGTGCAGCAGGTTATGTCAAGAGAAATTTCCCACTACTGTTCTCTGATAGTTTGTGAGCATGAAGCGGTGGTGTTCAGTCCAAGGTTAAAATTGAGGTTTGGACTTCAGCTGAAAAATGTGACCTAATGACATTATATTGCCTCTCAGAGTGAGCATTGGAGAAGACTCCTAACAGCTGCATCTATGAGGTTTTTTTCCAATACTATGTTTATTAATTTTTTTTTAAGCTGGAGTTAGCTAAATACCCTTATTTCATGTATCTCCAGAGTATGTTTGAAAATGCTGTCTATTCATCAAAAGGCATGGAATGTTAGGATTTGATCCATTAGTGTGAGGTCCCACATGAAGAAAATGAGTGAAGGATTAACAATCCAAGCCTTAGATGTCCCAAACTTGGCATTGATACTGATTTCAAACAAACCAGAAAAGCTTAGGCTTTCAGGTAAGCTGCTGCAGCAGCATTTTAAGAGCTTCCAAAATGAGCGTGTGTGGTTCTGTAGTTTCGGGTGGCTTTTTTTTTCTTTGAAGTTACATGTGTGGTCAACCTCAGTTTCTGTCATAGTGGAAATGGAATGTAGTCAAATTTGGATGTTACGTCTTAGAACAGATTGAGAGAAAGTGACTGAGCTGAATAATGATGGTTCTTTGACATATTTTTGATTTGCAGATCATTGAAATTTACTGATGGCGGTATTAAAAAAATCACTCCAGAGACTGTAAGCCTACTTGCAGTGGACTGTGTTCTTCCATGTCCTTTTTTAAACCTTTTGGAAGTAGCCTGTGAACCACAGGTTGAAAACAATTGGGTTTGGACCTGAAAATAACAGAAAGTACGAAGTATTTTAAATAGATTAAATCCTCCTTCTCATTTGCATTTTCAGAATTTTAATTATGGGAATTTGATTATGGAAAATTTGAGCGTGGTTCTTGTTACCCATGTGTGCATTTTAAGCTGCTGGTCTTCACCCATTGCCTAGATGAAATAGAATTGCTTCTAACTAGTATGGTATTGTCATGCTAACAACAAAATCTTTAATACTGGAAGTGAATGTAAATTAAAATCATTAAAATGTTAATTTATGTTTTATGTCAATATGGCCTTTCTGAAATAAATGATGCTTGTGGCATTTGAGATATTACTCTATTATCCTTCTTATGTGTAAGAGACGTCAGAAACACGTGTGTGTGTTTTAAGTGACTGTGTCATGAAATAGCTGTTGGTAATTGGCAATTGGTAGATTTTCACTGGTAAAGATTGAGAAACTTCATTTAGGCTCATTACTATGTAAAGAAGCTCCAACAGGAATTATTTGTGAAATCCTGTCAGGAGTTAATTTAAATGGAAGCATCCAAATATAGTGTGATTAATAGTGAGAGCATCCGGATTAAAATTATATAAATACAAGATGATTTGTAATGCACTAAGACTGAGTGTTATTGCGCAGTCAGAGCTGGTTGTATATTTGGATAGTGTTTTGTCTTCAAGTAGACATTCTGTAAGAACCTAATGGAGAAGTAAGCATTTTTCCATTTGTGTGAGTTTGCCAGTAATATGTTTTTACTTAAGCTGAGATTCTGCCAAACTTCATACCTATTCATTTGTAAAACCACATTTGCTGTTCTTCATTTCAGCTGTTACTGGGCTTTCTTTATTGTTGTGAGATGTGATATATGGATTTACTTATTTATTTAAACTTACTGTGCTGTTATTGTAGATGCTGATAGCAGAAGCATAGGATAGGCACTTAGATTACATTCAGCTGCCAAACATTAGGTATCTTAATTTCAATGTCTTCTAACTGTCAGAGAGATACCTTGGGGATGAAATTTTCATCGTAAGTCATAAATGCTCTCATTAGTGGGGAAAAGTTGCTTTATTCTTTGAAGTTTCAATACTGTTGAGGTCTGGTAAAAATGAAAGTTTGTGGGCAGATCCTAAGTTTAGATAGAAATCTCCCCCAAAAATATTTTCAGGGTTTTTTTTTTTTAGTAGTAAACCTCAGGAAGTTGCCCCCTGTACTGCTGCTAACAAGTTCCTCCCGTACCAGAGAGCAACTGCTACAAACTTTGATTTAAACCCGAAAAAGACAAAATGGCTTGGATTTTAGGGAGATTTGAAGATTAAACATTTATGACCTTTAGGTGTCATATAGCCCGAGAATCTTCCAGGACTGAAAAGCAAATGCAATGTGTCTGTCAGTAAAGTGAGAACTCTTTCTCTCCGCAGTTACCTGAAGTTGTAATTTCTCTTCCTGATTTCAGGCCATCGGCTCTTAGAGGCTGTTGGCAGTGCAGGAGTGAGTGCTGCCCATGTTGCACCTTCCCTCGGAGTAATTTTGTGTGATGCTGAAACTGAGGGTTATGCTTGCCTGGACTCATTTAACTTTTCTTATCAACAAAGTGCATGGCAGTCTTAAGAGCTCCATGAATGACAGTGAAAGAAGCCACAGCAACAGGAGATACTTCAGCACACTTCTGCTTTTTTCAGGGCATGAGAGGCAGAGAATATAGACATGCTGTGTGTCTCAAAGGGACTTTGAGTAGGTTATTTCAGCTTGAAAAGGGATTAGACTTAGATGACTGCAGTGTCATGTGGTTGTAACTGAAGGTGCCTATTGAGGATAATTCCTTTCTATAACTGAATCCCAGCAGTTTTGTCAATGATGAGTAAGTGGAGAGAAGGAGAAATGATCCGTTTGTCATGGTGAGTGATATGCAGGCGAGAAAGTGCTCCTGAAAGGAGACATCAAAATGCACAAGCTGCATGAAGCATCTTCTTCAGTACTCACCCCTCCTGCAGCAACAACAGGCAAGTGCAGGGGAGAGGGCAGAGAGAAGAGAGTGATGTTGTCTTTCTTGTTCCTTTTCAGTTTTGGGGGCAGATTGGTGTTGCTTGGGTGACTCCATGCGAAGTTGTAAATGTAATCACATCCATCTAGCAGTTCTGCATGTTTAGATATTTTCCTTTCCTTCTAATACCTAATGCTCCTGAAAGTAAATTTGTTGCTCACATAGCAATAACATTTTTGCTTTAATCCTATTTGAAATTGCAAGTAATATCAGTTTCTAATTCAATCCGATTTTTTTATGTAGCAGCAAATACTATTCAAACAGCTCAGCTGTCTGTGGATGTTTCTAAATAAAAAGCCTGGAGGTGGGCGCAATGATGTCTGTCTATAAGCAGTTATAGTTATTGCTTATAATAAATTGGCTTTTCACATAAAACTTCTCTCTCAAACCTAATTAACTTTTATATTTTCGAAAACGTCTTTGGCAGCCAAGGCAACATGCCTACTGCCTGTTCAGTTCTTTTATTGGGTTGAACTAGAACTAACATTTAGATAGAATACATTTTGACATTTGAATTTGACGTAAATGTTTCAGAGAAACATGCATCCTACATGGGTGATTCTCTTGTCACCATTATGATGTTGTACTGTAAATATACTTTGTAAGTGGGCTTTCAGTAAAATCAGTGATACATTTGTTGCTTGTTCCTGGTCTACTTTTCCTCATAGTTTAAAATTATGGCTCCAAGTTACTTTTTTTTAAATTAAAGTTATTTTCTAGAAGTTTGTCATTTTTGAGTAAATCAGACTGGATATTCCTGTGTTATTTCTCAGTGAATATCTCTCTGCAAAAGGAAATGTTAACTCTAATCTTCTGCTGTAAGGGTAAATAGAAAGAGACATTGTCAATTTGAATGTTTTAAAATGAAATAATTTTGATATCATGATATAGTATCTTTTTAATATACCCTGTTTTTCTAGCTAACAAGAACAGTAAAAAGACTTTTAAAGAATGTTTAATTCCTTTTAAAGGAATGCTTAAGGCTCTCTTATTGACTATTCCACTTGTTAACCCCTGCTCTTGTAGGGAAATGGCTCTGCCATCATCTTTCTGGCTTGTACCTGAGTGTCCACAGGCACTTGGTGCTGCCTTGGTTGTAGCTTTCTCCTTGGGGGAGCTGGTTGATGATCTCATGGCTTTTCTGGAGAAGACCACTCACTGGAAAATCTGAGCTCATTATTAGTGGATTGAGCTAGAGGAAATTATTTTTCCTCCTATGGGCTTCTCTTTGGTAAAGCAGTTACAGTAGATTGTAGGTTACTGGACTTCTTACACTAACAGGAATAATGTTTTCTGATTGAGACAAGATTTTGAGCCTGGGGTTGTTCTGGTGCTATGCTATGTGAGAAGAAAAAAGTAGTGGCACCTAATTCAAAGCAGATTCTATTAAGTTTTATGGTCTGTAGGAAATTTCTTCCAGGTTTTTATAAAGTAAAGATACAGATGAAATGTTGATTTGTGTCGATATATTTTATTTAGTATGAAATGCTTGAAATGCAGACTTGATCATTTTTGGTTCAACTGTAAATATTAGCATTATGAAGCAAAGTTAGTCTGTGGTTCATATTAGGTTGTGATAAACTAAAATTTATAATTAGTACAGTAAACTTTGAGCGAGATGCTTTCTTTATATAAATTGTCTATCTGAAATATCAGTTCTAGCACTCAATACAGGCTGAAGTCTTAGTGATTACAAGTCTCATCAGAATTTTAATGAAGTATGTATGGTTTGAGTTCATGTCTATTCCTTGTTTATAAAGTATTCGTAGCTTTGTTTCCATTGGATTTAATGATAGAGTTTGGGGTTTCTTCTTCACCATGCCACACTTAATATAATTAAATTGCATGAATTACATCTTGCATTTGATGGTGGTGATGTGAGCCTTTATGAACTTAAGAGGAAGTCTAGACTTGGAGCTTGAGAAATGTGCTTGTTCTGTTTCTCAGGGTTTGATTAAATTCAAATCCAGGACATGCCAGTTTGTGATATTAGTAATCTTAAAGCATTATTTATATATATTTTTAAGAAAATGTTTCAACATCTTGATGGAATTCTGAACATACCCATCTGTGGCTAATTTTATAAAATAATTTTCAAATATAGAGTTTAGAAATAATTACATGGCATTTAAGGATTAAATTATCCTTTATGCAAATTTATAAATTAGGGCGGGAGGGAAAAAAATGAATAGTAGCAATTTGACCCTTAATATTAAAATGTATACCAGTATAATATTAAAATCTACACCAGTATATTGTACCTTAATATAATATGGATCTGAATTTAGCTGAAGTTTTGTTTATGCTTAGACTTGGAAGCCTATCCTTTCTTGGGGGGGAAAAGACAATATTTTGTTTGTGCCTTGTTCTTTTGGTGGAAGAAGAGCTTGTTACCCTGTCTCTGCAGTGGATGTAGGGAGTCCTGCCAGCCTCGTACCGGGCTGCCCAGTCCAAGCCCCAGCCTGGTGCCCTGCAGATCTCGGCTGTGTTGTTGCACGTGGTGATGCTGCTGTGCCAACACGAGCCTCACACCGCTCTGGCTCAGGGCCGTGGGCACGCTGACAGCAGCAGCACTGCTGGCCTGTCTTCCAGGGGCAGGCTAAGGACAAGGCTTGGCTCTGCCACCTCCTGCAGTAGCCAGCAGAGCTGAGCAGGCGCCCGGGGGCAGGAGATGCTCTGCCGTATTAAAGGGTGCTGCATATCCCACCCTGGCATATGTTCTCCATAACCCCCCGCAGGAGCTGTCTGCATCAGCCAGAGCCCTCCAGGCCCTGCACTGCTGTGCTGCCGTGGAGTCTCTCTCAGATAACCTCTGGTTCTCATCTGGACAATTATTGTTTTAATATTGTACTGTCTCTTCCATAGCCCTGATCTCCCAATTGTTGTTTTGTTGTTATTTTTCTTCAAAGTAAGAAGTTAATTGTCAGCTGCAAGAATAATCTGAACAGTTTAACATCAGACACTGGAAATTAAGTGGGCCTGCTCTGTTCCTGGAAGAATCAGCAGGGCACACATTTCCACTAATTTAATTTTCAAACAATTCCATGCTTTCTTTTTGCTTACAGCATTTGAGAAAGCTGGGATTGTTTAGTGAGTTCTCAGTGCGGCACTGTTTTTGAAAACAGAGTTTTGACTCTTAAAATCCCCATTTATTGATGCCCCACTGTTCCAGGACAAGTATGTGCTCTTCTGAAGTGTATATATGGTGCTAAATTTTTAAGCTGCCATTGAAAAAAACTTTGAACCTCAGCTGAATACAATCAAAACATCAAGTCTTAGCTACAGAGGATCCAAATGTTCTTGTTAATATATAGTAGGTTTTAGAGTTTCTGTTCGTGGAAATATTTGAAACCTGACTGGACACAGCCCTAAGCAACTTGCTTTGGTTCTTCTTGCTGTGAGTGAGATTGCTGGACCAATCAGTCTCCACGGGTGTTTCTCAACCATTGTGATTCCCAGGCATTCAGAAGTTTCCAAAAGCTGATAGAATCATTCCAGGACCCTCACTCTTCATTGGTGGCTTGTCTTGCAGGATCTAGGCATAAGAATAACGACTAATCCAGAGAAGTAGATGTACAATAGATGCTCATTGCCCATGTGGCAGGGTGGAAAAACAGCATGAACTTCCTGGTGCAAACTTTGGCATCTGTTAGAGAAAACCACATAGTTATATTGGAAAAGGATGAGTTGCCCATTTTAGTTTTGTTAGTGCCTTTGTTTAAAATAATGTAACTGATCTACAGCTTCTCAAATGTTTCCAAGAGACTTTCCCATTATAAAGTAGGGTGGGGATGAAAAAGAGGGGTAATATGGTTTAAAAAAATGCATGTTCCAAGAAGTTTTTATGCAAAGTACATGTTGTTGGGCTCGCAAGTAATTCGATATATAAATGTGTTAATGCACCTTCACACTCTTGTAAGGAATTTTATTGCTAGAATTGTAGTTGATTATTTAAGTGCTATGTAGCATATCTATGACTGGAGAATCATTTTGAAAATTGTGGCATAAAAAGTAGGACATAAAATAAGCTGCATTTTTGTGATTCAGTAGGTGTAAGGATCTCTTAAAAAACTAGAAAGCCATCTTACCCTGTGCTTACGTATTTGGATAACTAATAAAACAAAAAGACTGTAGTTGGGATTTTCTTTTCAAGTTTAAAAGTAATTGGTTAGAAATGAAGCATGAGAAATTTCTGTCCAGAAGATTTTTTTAAAGTGTTTGTAACTGAATGAAAAATGTATTTTAAATGAAGTGGTCTTTCAGCATATGTTTATGCCAGCTCTAGTGATATTACTCATGGAAAGTCTCCTGTGTGGATCTGTCACAACCTAAGGGAACAGATTATTCCCTTTCAAGAGAAGGGGGAAAACAAATATAGCACTACCTAACTGAACTTCTATTTCACTAATTCCTGATACTTATTTTTGTCAGTTTTTTTCTCCCCTTTTGGTTACAATCCTATGAAAAGAGTTTGTTGTCTGTAAAAACATGCAATTCATTAATCCGTTTCAAGTTTGTGGGGATTTGGTCATTACTTTTATTTGGTTTTTTTTTTTTCACTGAGGTTGATACATACTTCTGTTTGTAATACAAAATGAATGCAAATGTGTCCACTGTTGTAGATGGTTAAAGGATAAAATATAGTATACCTGATGTTTAGCTCACTTTTATTTGGAGACATTTTATTCACATCTTTTACTGTAGATGCCCAGTGGTTGCATGTGAGAGAAGTAAAATAATAATAATATTTTAAACTATGACAACGAGGAGACCAGAGAAGTAGTGGACAAATCCTAGAGGCCTAAAAAGAGAAAAATGAGTAATTTAATAACAAGGCACTCAATCTACTTATGTTGGTCTACAGACATTTGAGTACATCTTCCTACCTTTAAATCTATCTGAGAAAAGTAACGGAGCTATTAAAAGTGCTTGTTAAGGTAAAGTAAGCTTCAGTTGATATCTTTTGGGTTGTTTTGGTTTCACATGAAAAATGTTACTTTTTTCTGAAAAATGAGTAACCTACTATTTTTTTTAACTTCCTTGTTTGCTTTTCTTTTTCTGTCTGTTGCTGAAATCCTTTTTATACTGTAATGCTACAGTTCCTTCATAGGGGATTAATAGATTTTGCTGGAAACACTGAACTAGTACCTCAGTTTTACAACCTTTTTTCCAATGAAGAAAAATATTTTCCTTGATGGGCAGAATGGAACACTTCTTGATAACTGTCAGCTTTGAATGGTTATAAACTAGATCACAGGAAAATATCAAAGGAACTGTATTGTCCTGTATTTAAAAAAAAGAAGAAGAAACAAAAAAAACCCCAGCAAATGAGTACTTTAAAAATTGAGTGCACTGTCATGATTAAATTTGCAGAAGTGATTTTTGAAAGGTAGAAGCATATAATTTTGATTGGGTCTGCAGAAAGCTCTTTTACTTTATGTAACATTTGTCTTGAGTATGTTGAGCTGGAGAATAAACTCAGTAGGTGAATGCATCTTCTGTAAACCAAAACAGACAGCTTATTTTTTTTAGGTGAATTCCAAATGAAAGTAAACTAAGAAGAAACGACATGGCTAGAAAGATGTGGTCACACTTCTTCTTAGTGTTTAATACCTCAAAGAATTTTTCCTGCCAGCATTTATTCTGATTCCAGAATTCTTAATTTACTTTGAGTTTTTCTATGTGGAAAACCTGGGTACTTCAGAGTTCAGTAAGCTGTGCCAAGAAGTGTCTGTAGGTTAAAAATATTTAATATGAAATCTTTGGATACAGCCTCGCTGTTAAGAGGGATGGGGAGGGAGCAGAGGAGCAGCAGCAGAGGATCTGTGATTCCCTCCCTGTATGCAGAGTCTTTCTACATTGCATTGCTCAACCCTAGTAGAAGGGGTGTAATTGACTCCACCTTTCCCTTCTGGAGCTGTGCTGAGGAGAGGGTTGGGCTAGTAAGGAGAGATTGACTACTAAGATCAGTGGTATTGTAGGAAAGCATAGAAAGGAAGCAGAACACAGCCTGTCTCTGGCCAAAGCTGCAGGTCAGAATTTTGCATGAATAGCTTATGTGGAGGCAGCACAGCAGCACTGGCTAGGCGGCTTCCCAATTGCCCAGAGTGAGCATTAAAGAAAATGACAGTTGCTGGAGGTGCCGTTCTCCAACAGGCATTTTCCTCCATATGCTGTGGTCTTGTCCAGTTATGCTCCACTCTGTGGACAAAGTCTCCCTGAGAGTTAATGTGACTTTAAGCTCCAGCCTTTGGTCTGGATTAACTAACTGCATTTTAGGCACAGCAGTTCGTGCGTTTGTGTTGCTTGTTCTAACAGATAAGAATTATTCCCAAGAGCCATTATAGCACTGGAATGCTATGTCCTTGTAGCCTTTCTATGTAATTTCAAACTGACTGTTCACATGTGATGCTTCTTAATGCAATGTTATTTGATTAACTTTGAATGCTCTATGAAATTCACTGACAAATAAATTGGTAGAGAGATCTGTATTCACTCAAGAACCTGGTGGACTCTCCTTAATGGATCATTTGTTTCCTTGAATGTCCTGTGTCCCACAGAAGGGGGGTGGGGATATGACAGTGCATGCAATAAGGAAATGTTTTGGTTTAAAAATTGAATAAGCTTTAGTCAGACATGAATTTTTCCCCTATTTTATAAATTGTCAGTGACAATGCCAAATACAGGTGGTACTAGCAAGGTCTAGGTATTTCTTTATAGGCAGGAATCTTTTTTTAAGGAGTCTTGTTTTTCCACAACCTTGGTATTTGATAATGCTTCAACTTGAGTTACTATGCATGAACATGAACTACCAGGTTCCAGGGTTTTACCCTTTGCCTCTGCTGTTTCTAAAAACAGCCGGGATAGATCTTACCTCTTGTAAGATCCTGTGTGGCTGGAAATGGACTGGGTGAAACACCAGCTTTCACCATGTGCTATCACTGCAGGCGTTTCTGCTTGGCTGAGCTGAGAAGAAGCTGCTGGCAGGACAGTGTTGGTGACAGCCTTCTGCTCTGGAACTTGCAGATTCCTTTGGTCTGCTGTGTTTCATGGTGTTGAGTCAAGCTTGTCATCTTCACCAAGCGCTTGAGAACTGTGAGAAACAGGGGCTGAAAAAGGCTGCTTATTGAGCCCTTCAGTGGGGAAAAGTCTTCATAGGCTTTCTGGGGAACATCATCATCTTTTTGGACTGTGCCATGTTTTTAGTGCACGTCTAAGTGATTTCATTTCAAGATTGTCTGTAAAGGTATAAAATGTGAGTGTTTAACATCACCTAGTGTGTCTCTTCTTTTTGAAGCCTGACTGCCAAAATCAGTTGTGTTTCTTTGTCTCCCTGTGCTTCCCCCCCGGGTAAAAACAGGTTAGGTAAAATCCTGTCAGTGTTTGGCTGTATTTTTTAAATACTGTATGTACAGTTCATTCCTCTGAGTTCACTGGGATAATTTAGTTTTGTGAAACTGCTGAGTGCTGGCACGATTGGTCTTGAAATTACGAAGTATATTCATAAAGAGCATACCCATTTCCATGCCTATTATATTTTAGAAGTGGACTATAGGGCTTTCATTTCCTATGTGAGTCCTGAAGCCTTTTTTACTCTCTCCTTTCTTCTTATGGTAATTGATTATAGAGAGGTAACTTTTGAACATATTTGAATCCAACCATTTATCATTTATACTGCTTAGAATTGCTGCTGTTGCATGGTAATCACATAAAATGTGCTTCTTTCGAGTTAAACTTGTCCTCTTGCATTAAGGTAATGTTGGTTCTACAACATTATCCATATTGTCACAATTTCTCTCCTTGGCATTGCTGCAGCAAGGAGATGGGCAGTAGCTAAATTTTCTCTGAAGTTCCTACTGTACTACAGTGTTTAAAGTAAAAATAAATTACTTGACTTCTTTTTAGTTGGATGGTTAACTTGGAAGTAGATTTTGGACCTGAAGCTCAGATTTTAAAGCTCTGTGCGAGAGCAGAAAGGAGCTTCAACTCCAGCTGCTTTATGAGCAATGACAGCAGTTGTTTCCTGAAACTGTCAATGAAAGTGGTGGGGGCAGTCACAGGTGACTGTCACCTTCAGTTTTGAGACATGCCACCCTAGGTCTTTCACTTTTCACTGCAGACATGGGACGTGCATTTCTTCTGGGGATGAATCTACAGCACCAGTTTTGTTCTGATAACAGCATCTGGCACTAGATTGATTTAACAGGCTCTGAGGTTTGCTCTTTTCAGATATGCGCTTGTACGGCAGCTTCTGTGCAGCTCTGACATGGCCACACGCTACTGTTGTTTTTTCTGCCTCCTAGCACCACGTGTGAAGCTAAAGCTCTTTGACACCTGCCATTTGGACCCTTTTCTTACTGAAAAATGTCATCGTTTTCAGACAAGATGAAGACAGATATCTGATCATTCTTCCCTTTGAAGGGATGTGCTGAGGGCATGGTTCATACACAGCTGAATAAAGGATTCCAGACTGGAGCTATACAGTTAGTTTTGTTAGTTTAGTATGGTAACTAATTCTTGATTTAGGAGTTCATAGAGAGTTTTATCTAATACAGAAGAAATTAAAATGTGGTAACTCATTGTTACATTTGCAATAGTTCTCAAACCTCTTTCATTCTGCCGTAAGTAGCAATTGTCTTGCTGTTTTATTGGCAGGAAATGTCACATCATTTTGGGGAGGAATGATGGTAGTTGAAGAACTGAAATCATAGAATTTTGAGCTCTTCTAATTCTGTAATCAGTGAAATTTTTTGAGGGATATATTTCCTGCATTCATACAAATCTGAAACTAGAACCGGACTGCATTTTCCAAAGTAATAATATTTCTAAAAGGAGAAGCTTTTAAATACATTGCCCCAAGTGCTTGGCCTGTGTTCTTGAAAGCTGTTTTATGCTAGCAGATAGGCAGTCAGGTTGCCTGACTCAGAACATAATTGTCCTTAAGTTTGAAATATCCTTTTGTTACATTTGATTGCAGGCAACGAGCTCTTAGAATGAAAAATCAACACACAGCCTTCTTATAGACTTCAAAGCAGTAAAAGACAAAAATGCTGGGCTTTTTAGCCCCAATATTTCCAGCCTTCAGGGGAGTGGGTAATGCTTGAAGACAGCTATTTCAGTAATCAAAATTTGTAACATACTAATCTTTTAGTCTTTTTCATAGATTTCTTCTGAGATTTGGATACTGGTCTTTTTAATTAAACTGTCGTTCATTTCTTAAATTCCTTTAAATTTCTTGTAAACAGACATTGAGGAATTCTTGCATTTTATCTGTTCTTGAAAGACTGTAATTTGGTATTTCAAACCATTAAATTTTGCATGTTGTTCTTCATCTGAAAGACTGTTCTTCGATTCTCTAGGGAAGTTTAGTTTTGCATAAGCATACTAGAAAAAGTGGAAAACAGAGTATCATTGTAAAACTAAGTGTTATTTTAAGATAAGTCATTTTTAATGAGCTGAAGCAACAATACCAACGCTGATTAGAGTATCTTGCTAAAGATGGATTGAAACAGGCCTAATTCTTTTCTCTTGAGTAGGTTCTAAAGATCCATACTGTCTACCAGGAAAGCCATCAGCTTAACTGGTGCTAAATATCATTTGTGGCTGAACAGGAGATAAATAATCCCTAATGAAAGGATGATTGCCTTGAACTTCTGTCATTTCAGCAGCTGCTTGATAAGGTGCTTATTTATTGTCCCTGCTGTGGGGTCAGCAAGCTGTTTCTGAAGTAGGGTTTGTAACTGAAAGAGGTGATGTTATTCTGTGTTGTAATCTGCTGCAAAACAGAATCCCTGGTATGAAAAAATGTAGTAATTTTTACATTGCAAAGTAGATTGAGTTGGTCAAGAGCAAATTCCTTTCTTTGCATAGCATAATTTCTAGCAAACTTCGTAAAATACATAACAAATTCATTCATACATGGCTAGAAACACTGACTTTGTTTTTTCTTCAAAATGCTAGTTGTAAGCAGAATTTCACCTAGTATTTTCTATGGAAACTTACAGAATACAGCTGAGCAACCATGTGAGGTCTGTATCACTGCTCATCATTTGGTGTGCTCTTTGAAGACTTTTTGTGGGGTTAACTTCTTGTGTGCTTGGGAGCTCCGAAGCAGGAGCTGTACTTTAAGGCTTATGGTGTCCCTACTGCATCTAATTGAATAGCTGCAACTGTGAGCCACTATGAGGTTTTTTGTAATACTTCTGCTAAAGATGACTACAGCAGCTTTTGTCTAATGGACGGATTTTGATAAACGGACTGTCATATAAGCAAAACTTCAATGGCATGTAGTCACTAAAATTTTTGAGTGAAGCAATGGAAATTTGATGAAAATTCCCTTCCTATCTAACAGTGTATTTCAGTATTAAATATATTTTACAATGAAAATATCTCCCAGGTTCTATGTATTGTTAACATTTAAAGCAAATTCTTTATATTATTTAAAAGACACAGATGAATTGTATGCTTTTTGCCTTGATTCTATTGAGTAATGATTGCTTTCTAGTATAATCCCTTTTCATAATCCTAACATCTTCCTTTGCTATACTTTACTGGCGATGAAGGAACACCAGATTATGAATCTATCAGCATATCATCTATCAGAATGAACAGGCTTTTGAAAATCTCTTCGGCCTTTTTATTCTCTGTATGCATTATTCAGTACATACCAGAACCTTTTAATCTTGCACTTCCGTGACTTATGTTCCTCATGTGAAAAAAAGCAGTGGCATAGCTGTGTGAGAGCCAGGGTCTGTCAGTCCTGGTGCCCTGTTGTTCCTGTGGCTGAAACAAATCACAGCCCAGCCTGTGCTGTGCTGCAAGCACCAGCTGGCCACAGTCACCACCCCAGCAGAAGGAACTGTGCACAGCACAGAGGTGCTGGAGTATTTGTGTGCCCAAACGTGAGTTGCAAGGAAGGGCAGGTAACTCTGCCTTTGGTAATGGTGAGGAGTGAGGAATTGATTGCTTCTGCCCTGGGCAATGTCCTGCTCGACAGGAGAAGAAAGAGCAAGACAAGTCAAAATGCAAATGAGCAGGTTATTGCTGTTTCTTGTGAAGAGTTTTTTCAACCTCACCTAGGTGTTTTTCATTAGTCGTCAAAAATGGGTGTGTAGGGAGGCATATAACAACAGATGCAGGCATCCTATTTTTGTAGTGTAACTCTCAACCCTTTTGGGTGTTAGGCTCTTCTGGAACTAGTTGTGACTTCTGTGTTTTCAGTAAGGCCCAGTGAATTTCTCATTCATGAAGTAGCCCAATCTGCTTTTGAGTATGTGCTTAATTAAGCCTTCCCTGCCCCTTCTTATTTTGTTTTTAATCGTAACATCTGTCAACATAATTAAAGCTTGATGCGTTCCAACTGAGTGTCTAAATGCAGCGTTCTTTTCTAGAGAATATTTTGTCATTTTATTTCATTTTATTTTCCTGTCCTGGGTGATTCATAAGCCAATCATTTTAAAAATAACACTGAATGAACTTTTGACTCTTTTTTTACTGTCGTACTTCATGGGAGCCTCTGGTATTTGTAGCCACAAGTTTATGAAAAATATATTTATCAATAAATGTGTAAAATGTTGGGTTAGAGGAATTAGCCACAATTACTAAATTATGTATGTGAAGGGAGTTCTTCTGGCAGATCATCATTTTATGGCCAAATATGAAAATTTTGGCACATTTTGAGGTTGACATACCCTTTGCTTTTAGAGTGACCAGGATTTTCTTCCAAGTAATAAACACCAGACTCTTCTTTGTACTGGTATTGTTTCTTAAAATGTTATTTTAAAGGATTGAAGTTGCAGATCAGGGATTTGGAGGTTGTAGGAACAGCAAGTTATGTAAAGTTGGATAAAGTTGCTTTTTGTTTCTCTATAGGTTGTTAATCCAGTGTTGCATTTGATTGTGGGGAAATGACCTCAGTGTAATATGAGTCTGAAATGTTGCTAAGGTTTATGAAAATGTCAGGAAGGTGCATTCATCTTTAAACCCACAAGTGTCTAGCCTGATACATCTTTTCTTTGTTATACATACATTAGATTTTTTTACATAGCTTTGAAAAGGTTTACAGTGAAAACTTACTACCTAAGAAACTTGCAAGTTTTAAGAATTGTTATTTAGTTAAACCACCGTTGTTGACTAGCTGGTTACATGTAATCTTTATGCATTTTTGTAGGTATGTAATAGCTTTGAATTAAAAAAAAAAAGTAAAGTGTAAGTATTCTTAGATTTTTTTTCACCTGTTACACGAAAGGCTCTTTTTCCTGTAAAAATTAGGAGATTTGAAAATCTGAATGTTTTCAAAATAAAATAATCTTTTCAGATCAAATATGTAATGCTTATTTAAGTTGAGTGAGAAAACAACTCACTGTAGTAAATGTTAAAAGGCTCTTTGAAGTGTTTAGGATATAGCTGGCATGGTCTCTAGCATGAAGCTGAGGGCCCACCAGGTGGTGCTGGTGGAATATATTTAATGTTGCTTTAGCTACTTAAAATGTGTCTTAACAACTGTGGATGAGATGAGTGCAGCATAGGAAAACGTCGTTCATATGCAACAAGCCAGTTTGTACAATTGAAAAGAGTACATTGTAATATTGTGTAGTGGCTTTGTGTTTTGGGCACTTTTAATTTTTGAAAGTTGGATATAGATGCTGAGGAAAAAAACCTTATCTCTAGGAAGGCTGATGTGGGAAGCACAGTATGGAGGCATAGTCCCAGATCCTTTACCTGCTTTTTTGTTAATTCAAAGACATTTATGAAACTTGTTTATTCGTGTACTAGAAGCATATCGTATCATAACCATGTGCTTATTTGCCTCTTACATATTGACTTTAAAAAGCAAAATAATTTTTCACTAAAGCTGTTTAGAATTGGTCAGAATCTTTCCTCCTAAGGAATGCACAGTAATAAGGGTCTCATTAGGGGTCGGGGAGCCAATTCTTATGGTTTCATCTATTGTGTGACTTAAAAAGTCAAAATAGAAATAAATTCTGAAGATACACAAGATTTTAACAAAATTTCACCAACTCTTATGAAGCTTTTCTTTTGACTCTCTTGAGAGTTGTATCCATTATAGAAGTGGGAAGGGGAGGTTGAGGAGCAGTGTGGATCACAGTAGCTTGGAGTAAGTTTCTGTTGCCTACTCATTTGAGCATGTTTGGTTTTTTCTTAATATGCCCTGACATAAAAAATATATACATTACTTAAAAGGCATGATGTGGATCATTTAGCAACATTAAATTAGCTTAAATTGTCTATAAAGCCATCTCCCTTTTCAAGAGAATGGTGAGAATTTAGAAAGCATACAAAATGTCAGTGAACTAAAGTGACTGTCTCCTGGCTGGTCAAAAAGTAAAATCCAGAAGAACTGCAGACAATCCGTAAAGCGATTTCGCTTGTAATCTTCGTGTTTTGACCAAGCTAAATGTTTTAGCATTTTATGTGCCATTGTCACATCAGTAACCACCTCACTGTAGCAGTATCAAACCATGTGATAGCCACTAATAGTTCTGTAAAAGTTTGGTTGACTGTTGTTGAATGAACCAGAGGATGGTTTCTTTAGAGTGCGTGGCCTTACGCGTTTAATCTGGGTAAAAGATTTATTTAACATCTGGGTTTTGCTGTCTTGGGCAGAGCAGTGTGAGGTTCTGTGTGAGGAGAAATTCTTGCTCCCCTTTTCCACGTCTGCTACACTCAATACTTCATAGAATAACTGCATGCATATACTAAACCATCTCAGAGTGGATCTCGAGTATCCAGTGTATGCTGCTTCTGAAAGTGCTTTTTATATCTTGTTCTCTTTCTTGAGATAATTTTTTACTTGGCTTCCCCCCTTCTCCTCACCCCGGTGTATAAATGTTTTTGCTCTTGAGGAAAGGAAATATGCTTTTTTCAAATGTTTCTGTCTCCTATCCTGAGTTTTAATTTTATCTACTCATTTTAGCAAGGAGTTTTTGTACTGTCTACCTTAAAATTTGGCACAAGTCGCATATTACCATAGAATGACAGTATTATTGCAATCCTTCTGCTTCTGCAAATTGTCAGTGTAGTATTAATGAGAAACATTAAGATGTCGAGGGTGTTAAAATTCCCATCAAGGTCACATGGGTTTTTCCACTGCAGAAAATACTGGGAGAGGATCGAGCAGTAAGCTGTGTGCAGTAGTACAGTTTAAAGTACAGCAGTGTAAAAGTGACTGCAAAACACTGGTTTTTTTAACCTAAAATTATATTACACTGTATTATGAGTGTATTAAATTTAAAAATTGCATGAAGGCTAACATTTGGGATCTGTTGGAATAAGAAGATTGAGGAGCGATTAGTGAAAAGCTGTTAGAAGTGTGTGCTCGCGTGTGGTTTTTTGGAAGCAATATCCAGAAAGGGAGCGCTTGCCAGATGCTGCCTTTATAAGGTGTGAACAGGTTAAAAAATACGTTCTGCTGCATTGTTCTTTAAATTACTCGTTCATCAGAGAAATCAGTTTTATGAGTCTTCTGTCAACATCTTTATGTTCAGCAGTTAGGTTTTTGTGATACGATCTTATTTCTGAGCGCTGTGATAGGAATGTTTTATGAATGTCATTTATAGTGAAGGAGTGCTCATAATACTGAATCTTTTTGAAAGATCATGAAATAGTTTCATTTTCACTTGCGCTGTTCACCTAGTCTGAGGATTTTTTTGCTCTGTTTGATTGGGTCTGGAGTTAAATTAATTTTAAAGATACCAGGATTTTGTTCTCTATTTATTGAAAGATCCAGTCTGTTTGTACTACTGTTCTTTAGAGTTTTGGGTAACTTTAAAATCTGACCTGTGTGTACAGCATTCCACCAAGTTCTAGTTTTGACTGGGGAAGAGGGGAATCTGTAAAAAATCCAGTAAGAAATTCTTAACTTTTGTATTTGCATTTTACACTATTTACTGTTACTGTGCTTGGAACATTGAATCGGAATATATTTTTACCTCTGAGCTGTTCTCCAGCTTTTTCTAGAGGGAGGGGCTTCTAGGTATCAGTTTCTTTATTTAAAAATTTGACCTAATAAATGTTCCTAAAAGGAAAATTTATAGTCCAATTTCAAAACAATATAAAGCGAAGGAATGGTTTTTTGCTGAAAGGTCTGTTTCTTAAGGACTGTGGTTTCTCTCCTTATGGCAAAGATTAGGTTATTTTAAAAGTGGAATAGTAAAAGTAAAAATAGTTCTGAAACTGATAGAATTAATCTGCAGTGCAGTAGCTGTATGATGCCGTAATTATCAACCTGAAATTCCAGTTCTGTTGAAGTTATTTGAAGAAATATACTGTTGATTCAGTGGTGTCAGAATTTCACAGCTGAACATAAACTTACACTGTGAATACTTGATTGCAGTTTTCTCTTGAGTGGAACTAGAGCACTTGAGGGGTTTTCAATTATGTGTTTGATTTGAATTGCTGAGTTTATCATCATTACTGAATGAGTTTGAGGTGTATGGTAGATACATGAACTGTAGTTTAAGTTCCTGAAGACAAGCAATCTGTTTTTCTTTGGGGATGGCAGTGAGAGCTGGGAGAAGACTGTATTGAATGCTGCTGAGAAGGGAGCTGCAGCTCTGTGGCTCAGTCTAAATCAAGTTGGGGATTTTTGAGTGTTTTAGGGCAGCTGCCTTGAGGCAATGTGTGTGCATGCTTATGGCTTGGATTGAAGTGGTACTTGAATGTTAGACTTTGGAATGCGGGTGTTTTTAATGAAATTGTTGGGTAGGTTTTGTTTTGTTTATGGAAGCTGGTTTGCCTATTTACTTCTGGTAACACTTGTTTCTTGTATTCATTTTCTCTCTTCATAAAGATTGAGACAGGGACTGATATCATGCACAGTGTGTATTTATAATAAGGCCAGAATTGATAAAGAATGGATGTTGCAGGTCAGGGAGAGGTGTTTTGCCTTAAATGGAGATATTTTCCTTTGTCATGTCCTACTTTTGTTAGTATTCAGTTTATTGAAAACATGAGGCTTTAAAAAAAATCTAAATATTCACTTAAGTCACTTGCAAAGTCTTTCGCTTGTGTTGTTCAGTTGTGTGCCGTTTTACATGTTTGCCATTTTATTTTTCAGCATTGTCAGTGAAGCGGGAGCATCGATCTACAGTGTCAGTCCAGAAGCATCCAAGGAAATGCCAGACCTAGACCCTAACCTAAGAAGTGCAGGTATGAAGAGTATTTAATTTTATCACATTTCAACATGGAGCTCAAGTTCTCAGCTGTTTTGTTTATATTATTAAATAAAATAATAGTCAAAAGTAGGAAAAGGTTTTGGGTATTCTGTTTCTACACTTCAATTCTTCTGTCATTTCACATTTGAAGTCCTAGGCGTGCAAATGAATGACATCATCTTCTACTAACTCCTGTAATGTAAAGATCCTTGTGGATGTATTCCTTCAACAGGCTGGTACAGGAGAATTTATAGCGATGAATATAACCAGTGAATTGCATAAACTTTTGCAGTTGCACGTCCATGCCCACAGGGGCTTGACCTTCCCTCTTGTCTGTGTGTACATAAATATCTCTAGCAATAATCAAACCATTCAAGGGCTAGAAAAACAATGTAAAACTAGAATAGATAATTTAAAGATGTGCATTTGTTGTGATCACTGGAGTCTTCATGTAGCTGAATACAATTTTCAAGAAATACTGTTTAGATTTTGTTTTTAAAAAGTTATCTACTTCAGCATAAATGTCACTGAGGTATAACACAGCAATTAGAAATGTGCAAGTGTTGCCAGTACTATAATTTTCAGTGTTTGGTTAAAGAATTGTCTTTAAAGATCAAATTCCTAGCAGCTCCGTCCGAGTCCAAATTCTACTCATGGATTTGTTTTTTTCAGAGACAGCTGTAAGGGCAGGTTTGAGGTTATTTTTTTATTACTTCACTTACGTATTTTTAATTGTGTGTCTTATTGTATTTGTTTTTATCTACCTCAGGGGTTTTTTGCTCATAGTTTTTCTGCAGTTTGCTGTCATACTCAATCAAATATAGCATACTGGAAAATGCAGCAGCACTCGTATATAAAACTTTTCCAGTCAAAATTATAATGTTCTTAAATTTAATGTTTTTCTAGCAGGTTACTGGCCTGGTAATCCTTTGGAGGGTATAGATTGGCAGAAAAGAATTCTGACATGGTATTCAGGGGTAAAACTTTATAGAATTCACCATGTTTCCCTTTCCTCTTATTTCCACAAAGGGGAAAGTGTTAACTTGATGTTTCAAGTGAATGTTTTTACAGGAATATTCTTGGAATGTCTATATCAGCCCCTCCATTTGCCGGAGAGGTCTCTAGCTTCTTTTTGCTTGACTCTCTTTTCCCTGCCTGTGAACAGACTCTGTTGTGTTTATTTCTTCCCTGGGCCACGGAGGTTTTAAATGTGTCGTGGTATGGCCAGAGCAAATATTAGGCATGTGACATTTCTGTATTTGTGACAGATAGCACTAGCTTTCCCTTGGGCCACAGTTTTTTATGGTGCTGGTGTATTAAATGTAGGTTTAAACTTGCTGTAAATGAACAAGAAACACTGAAAAGGAGGAAATCTAATTATTAACATTATGCCTTTCCAGATCAACATGTTTTTCATTTTCTCCAAAATTAATTTTTCAACATTCCAGACACTTTTATTTAGTGTTGTGTATCAAATACAGTACATTAAAATAAAAACTTTAATATGTGATCAATTTCAGTATTAATTACCTTGAGTTCATAATTGCTCCACTATTACTAGAATTTTCTTCAGGCTTAATTGAAGTACTGTTGCATCTGGTTTTAAAAGCATCAGCAGTTTTAACATGCCACAGCAGTATCACAGAGTGGATAGAAATTGAAAAAGGGTAGGATAGGAGTTGAAAAATAATTGCTTAGTTCCATGGATGTTGGCTATTATGAAACTGACAGCTAGAACTATGTTACAACCAAGGTATTCCAGAAGTTTTAAGCTTTCTTCCTGACATCTTTTGGTGTCAATTTGTAATTAGCTGTGCTAAAGCTGTGGATGTTTTTTTAAAGTTGAACGTAAAAATGGGACATAACATTAGAGGGAAACATTAACTGATGTTTGAGGTTTTTTCAGACATTTTTCTTGACTAGCTTACTTGTGTAGTTTCAATTTTCCTTTAATTTGCAGCAAACAGAAAAGTGACATTGTGTCAAAGCTGACTTGCTTTTTATTTTAATTGTTGTGTTACATCATGTCAGATTCTGTGCTTACATGATAGCATTTAGTACATTAAAGGAAGCTGACAGCTGCATGATGAAGTGTGACATTTATAGTTAAAATAAAAGGTACAACTGACGTGAGATATCTGTGATCTTAATGCTATTTGCCACTTTAACATTTTTATCAACAAAACTTTATAGAAGGTTTTTTGAATGACACAGATAGGCCTATGTTTGTCCGTTGGGTACAAAAATGTAAAATATTAAATAATACACGTTATATGAGAACTTTCTCATCTTATGATATTTGCACTGATATTTAGCAACTGTTTGTAGTCAGTTTTCGCTTTATTCAGAGAAATAGAAGATATCAATCCTGATGGAAAAATTAGCTTAATAGTTTCTCCTTGGCTGAGTGTCCTATATAGGGGGAAAACCAGCAACCTTCAGCATTTCTTGAGGGTGCTAATTAAAGGTATTAGTTAATCCAAGGACTCAACTGCGGTTTTTTTTCCCTTTGAGCTGTCTTTGAAGGTCAAGGATGACATGAGTTTGTAATAAATGATTGAGAAAGATCCATTTTTAAACCAATGGTGTATATACAAACTATAGAAGAAAGTCTTTATAGTCATCTATACAGCACTTTTAGCCAAAATTGCACTTGCTTTGAAGAAAAAAAAAAGCCAGCCCAAAAAAGCTCTTTTCTTAAACAATTTGCTGTTATCTACAGTACAGAGAACGAAATAGGGTCTTTACAACTTTAGAAGTGTCCTGAATATTTCATGAAAGTGCAGAAGCTTCTGTACTGCTACTGCAATTCCTGTAAAATCTTGTGGAATGGGACTCAGCCAAGTAGATAGTAAAGAACTTGATGAAAACTAGTTACTTGTGTTTGAGTAGAGTGAGAAGGTATATATCCCCTTCTGACAGCCACTGTAGGATTAATGAGCAGAACAGCTATTTCTCAGCCTTGCAGAATTAGGAGATAAGAGGCTTATAGGCCAGAGCAATAAAAGGATTTCCTACTTGATAGGCTGAGGAAGTTCAGCTGCAGCAGATTAGGAGGGTTCTGCCTAGAGAGCAAGCCACTGGAGTTCAGTAATGGGGCGTTTTGGATGAGCCTGTGATAGGATTGCAGTCTGACAGAGAAGGGAGTGTGAGGCTTCCTTGAATTCTCCTTCTTGAAAGCTGTGCCCAAGGACACACTTAAGGTTTGGGGTGGGAGGTTTTGTAGGGAAGAATGGATACTGTGAAAAAGAGTACTTTACAAGCTGGAAATGTTGGTCACCTTTGTGAAGTTTATTAATATGTGCTCTACGAAGGCTCTGTGACTGCCAGCTCTGAGGTTGTAATGAGGTATTGGTAATGAGGGAGCTGTGAGGCTGGGTGGCTGACTGTAGTTCTATTTCTGTCCTGGCATGTGTCCTCTGGCCACCCTCTTGAAGAAGTAGTTAAATGTTTCATTTGGTGGAGTTTTCATAAAGCTGTCAAATACATATTTTTTTGGTTGTTCCGTTCATTTGTTGGGGTTTTTCCTTTTTTTTTTTTTTTTTTAATTTATGTATTTTCTGACCTAGCATCAGTACACCACTTCATGTTGGTTAACCCTTGGTTACTTTTTATTCATGGCAGCTTCAAGTAAGAGTTATGCACTTGAACTTGCCTGTAAAACCTCCTGGATTGCTCTGGGTCTCTGTGATTGAGATTTACTTGTGCCTTTTTTCATTGCAAAGCCTGGATGCAAGTTTCCTTTAGAAGCAGTTGTAAGTAACAGTTTACTGGGCATGGTACTTTGCCTTGCAAGTTTAACAGTAATTTGCTTGCCATTAGTTACCTTTCGTTGCCAGAGCACATGAGACGATTGTCTTGGTGTGGTATTCTTTGCAGAAGAAAAAAAGTTAAACTCAGTGGTGACAGGCATTCAGACAGATGAGCTCTGAAAATCAGCGCCAGCCTGCGTTTGGTTGCTGTCACTGGGCCTGTGAACCCTGGAATTCAATGATTTTCCAAAAGCTGATATCTTTGCTTTATTTCCATCCTGTCTTATACAGTTTTGCCTAAAGTTTTATTTTGTTGTGCAGATGCTGTATTCCTAATAAAAATAAGTTTTATGGGATAAGAAATGAAGGATGTCAGTGCAGGTGTCAACACCTTCCAGGCTTCCTTTTTTTTTCTCTCAGTGCTTCTCCACTTCTACACCTCCTTGTTGCAAATGCTTGTTGGCTTGAGCAAGTTTGGCTAGACAAAATGGGAAGACTGGAGAAACAGGTGAAGTATATAGAAAGCGTAAGCACATATAGCTCGTGTTGAAAGACTGTCACACAGGAACGTGGAATTTATGTACTTTCTGGATACCTGGAAACTTTGTAAGGTGTGGTCAGCTAGTGGAGGTTTTGTTGTCCTTAGTATAAGGAAGATAAAGGATGGACCAATTGTTTGGCTTGTGCTCACAATAGAATTTTTTTTCTTCTGCTGCCTCTCCACCACTTGGATACCATAATGAAAGGAATGTTGCTTGATAACTAACAGTCAGAGGAAACTGATGCATTCTAGTGAAACAGGGGCCTGATGGTAGAGAGTCGCTATGAGGCAGTAGTCATGCTGGGATTTTACTCTGGTTTCAATATACACTCAGTTATATAAATGAGAAATGTCTTCATTTCATTAAATTGATGAATTACTTTTCCTTTTGAGATGACTGCTCTAACAAATAAGCAATCTTCTTTCTTTCACTACTTAAAAAGTAAAATAAAAGTGGGAGAAAGGGGCTGGTTTTCAGACACCATGTTTGTGTAACCACTTGTTAGAAGAGATCTCATGCTGAGCCTCTCTGTTTTATTTTCATACCTTATGCAATCATACACACTTGGTTTTCAATTTGCAATTCTGTGTTCAGTTGCTGAAAGAGCAACGTACCTGGGCTTGCCTAATGCAACAGCTCTAAGAAATGCACATTTTCCTCTTGGACACGAGGGACTAGGGCTCTGTCAGGGCCACATAGTTGTGTCACCCAGTTAGGAAAGCAACAAAGGTAGATAAAATATTCCCTAGAGCAACTTTTTTTGAAGATTTGGAAAACTTAACAGGGCAAGCATGTGTCGTACTGCATGCCCAGGTATGATCCAGTATGGAAACGGCATTGTTTCTGAGGGATGTTTTCAGAGGATAAAGAAGAATGTGAGAGAGCCAAAGGTCACACAGCACAGCTTGCCTTAGCGTTGTCAAATCCCATCTGCTTGTCTCCTCTCCACAGGGCAGAACACATTGCATTATTGTACGCTCAAAGTTCAGCACACCACTTGCACTTTTCCTTGCAAAAGAAAGCCTTGTAGGCTTTGAGGGCTTGTTAGGACTTTCAGACTGTTATGCTACAGGGTTTCGTTCCCTGGGGTCCTGTTAGAGACATAGAGTTCAGAGCTGTCATGCTGGCCAGCAAGTAGAAGGTAGAGATTGGAAAAAATGTAATTTCTTTTGACTTTATCTTAAGGAAAGTAAAACAAGTTGATGATTAGATGTGTGGGACATAGTGCCTGGATGTCTACTTGAGCTAATTTCTTCATCTTCTTAAAAGAGCACTGCTCCCCTTTGGCTAGTCAGGAGAGAAGGTCATTTTTCAAAAACTTTGTTGTTTTATTTAGTCCTACGGTTAAAATGTTCACACTGCTGTCTAAGTGGAAGCTTTCTTCTACAGCTAGTTGGAGAGAATTGGTGAAAGTTCCACAAGCTTTCAGAAGGGAAAGTAAGCACTGAATTCTTACGCTTACACTGAATTCTAACATTTTGTCAGCCCTGTGTTTAGTTGGGTTGTGTGCAGTTAGAGCAGTACAAAATGAAATCATAATTCATCTCTCATCTGTTGTATTCTGTAACATTTAAAAATGAGTTTAATTATACTTTTGGAAGGATGGAGAACAGAGAACTACACTGTGATGATGAACGTGCAGTGGTTAGAAGTGAAAAGGGTGGTGAACAGCAGTAAGTTGTTAAAGATAGAACATGTTAATGATAGTAATATTAATAAACTAAAATAATAGTAATAGCAATAATTAGTTCTTAATTAATAATAGTAATATAAGTAATTAGTAATAGGAGCAAGAGGGTCTTGTTACTTGTCTCCACATAGGATTCAGTTCCTACTCATGAGCAGAAGGTCATCTCGAGGTGTGGGCTAGGCTCTACAGTTTAAACAGAAATTATAGGGAATCTGTGGGTTCTATAGGAAATCAAAAACTGGTCCCTAACTGCAGATAGTCTGGAAATGACTGAGCCTCTCCCAGTTGGGCATGAATGTGTGCCTGCACCAGGATATTGAGAAATAGAAAAATGGGTTTGAATTGCCCCAAACCAGTAGCACAATCCTGAATGGGTTTTTACACAGATGTTAGAGATGTTCATAGTCTTCTTGTAGTTTTCTTGTTGTTCCAGACAAGAATCTAATGTTTTCTAACCTGTGTAAACCTCAAGGTATGAGGGAGAGGTGGTATATAATCATTAACATCCTGCTTACTGGCACTGTATTTCCTCTGAAGCTGTAGAGCTCAGGAGTGGGCTTCAGTTAAATGATCATATGTCCCCCATCTCATCTTGGATAAAAATGGATACTATTCTGTGATACAGAAATTACTAATGCTTGAGAAAAGTGTTTTTGAGAGTGTTTCTAAGGGGAAATACTGACTTTAAAAAGCTGCATTGTAATATTCACTTGTCTACGTTTTCTCTTTAAATGTATTTCTAACTTTTTTGTTGTATTCGACCCATCTCTTTTAAAGATTTTTTTTGGTAATAAATAAGTAGAATATTGTCATTCATTATTTCATTAATCTTAGGCAAATAACAGATTATCAGTTTTATGGAGTTAAAAGTAAACTAAAATGTAACCTTTTTAAAACAAAAACCTGCTCACTTGCTACAGAAGAGCTTTGGATGAAATGCAGCTGTTGAACAGTTGCTTAAAATAAATTGCATACTTTAAACCCACCAAAAAGATATATGAGGATTCAAAACTGTGTCACAAATCCTGACCTACTGAGAAAGAATGCTTAATGAAAAGACTACTGTACGTTTCACTGTATCCTTTGCAAGGAGGGTGAAATTCAGGTCAACAGGATAGAAAGCTTCCAGGACTCAGGAAACCTGAACAATCGATCACTGAGTAAACATTATTGCAGATACTTATGCAGGGTAATTGATCTTGAACACAATAATAGGCTTTATAAAAGGATTTAAAAAGTTGTAATGTTTCCATATCTACTCTGGTATGATATATTGACAGTAATTACATATGCATTTGTGAGTTAGTCTCTGATTACCTTACGATATTATTTTTAAATTTCATTTGCATTGAAGTTTCAACCCAGACTTTTAAGGTGTGAAGGTTAATTTAAAATAGGAGGGTGGATGAGTTATTTGGATGTTATAGCAGCATGTCTCAGCAAGAATGAAATACTGAAGTTTTATAATAAAGATACAGAATGTTCTCATTTATGACCAAATTGAAGTTGAACTAATCATAGCTTAATACCTTGTGGTTGCCATATATTTATTTGTAAAGCATTTATAAAACTATCCACTGCCTTCACATCTGGAAGCTTCAGATTTTTTCAAAGCACAAAACAAATGCTTCCACTCATGTGGGGTAGCTAAGCTGTCACAATTATTGACTGGGAGACATTTTTATCCTTATGTGAAGATGTATTTAAAAGGAGGAACGCCATCATCCTGGACTTTTGGCCAAAAACATTTTTCTGCTTACCGTGTTAAGCAACATTTGAATGCCACTGTAACTGAAAGAAATTGAAACTTTTTTGCTCTTCTACCCATGAGCATTCCTCATTTTCACTCTTTCCTTATCTGAGCCATTCAGCTCTTGCTCTATGGTGTGGCTCTTACATAGAGCAATTCAAAAGGAGAACATTTTAATATGCAATTGTCTGAACACAGTTGGCAGCCTGCCCCCAAAGTGGGCACAATACTTGAAACCATATTAAATTTCATCTAGTTGACAAGATTTCCAGCTGCCCTTGCACCCTAAATAGTCTGCATGTCTGATTTGGGTCTTAATGATTGCTTTAGACCTGTTCCATTACTGAAGTGAGGCAGGTAGCCAAAGAAGTTAGCACTAATTCTGTTTTTTTAGGGCTGGCAGCTGACTTGGCTCTTGTATCAATACCATGTAAAGAAATAGGCTGCTGTGTTGTTTTGGCCCTTCACTGTTGAGTTTGGAAAGTTTTTTCCATCTTTAGTCTGAAAAGATTTAGCCTGAAAACTATTATCAGTATTCCTGAGTGAAAACTCTCTTTTTTGATCTGTGTGAAAAATGCTATTGCTTGCTGTAGAAATTACTAGAGAAACGAAGTTATAGACAAAGTATGTTTGAAGAAAATAGTCTTAATTTTAAATTTCTCCATTTGAAATTAGTGATTTGATCTTTAATACAGGAGTAGCTGCATAATTAGGTATGTTTGCTAGTTCATGAGGGCATATCTGCTTATTAGCCATTAGGAAACAAAACATTTTAATGTAATTCCTCACTTTCTATGAAGATCAGACACAGAGATTGGCATGAGCTGTGCAAGCAACTCTTATGGAGGCTTTTTGCCCACCACAATGGCATCTTCATCACTGACACACAAACATACTTTACTGTCTGCTGGGTTTGTCTTGTCAAATAACCAAAGTATGGACTGAATTGAGACTTCCAAGCAGTTAAACTGCTTTTTTAATGAAATGGCAGAATATGTCCTACTTAATGACAAGACAGGAAGACAGGATGACAGTAAATATGCTTGCTCTAATAGGTTTTTTTCTCATTGCACTTGGTTGTGAAGTACACCTACATTGAAATCAGAGGACCACCTACATAATTCTGTCCTTCCAAGTGTTAAAATTTTACATAAGTTTATTGAAAGGCAGCATAGCATGTTACTGCCTTTCCAAGTGTTGCAATAATATTTTCATCCTAGTTCACAACTCCAAGCTTTGCATTTATGGGGTGTGCAAGTCTTGTGGTGATTTTCTAACAGAAGGTCATGCCGTCCTGATCTTAATACCCTGTTTAATATTGATTAGGGTTTTTTTCATATTTTACTTCGACTAGCATATTTTAATAAAGGCATCTCTCAAAGCTTGAATGTTTGGGCATGCTGATAACTTTTGAGAAATCTGATATTCTGTTTTTGCCCTGCATTCCATAATATAATTTATTCTGGTTTTGCTTAGGCTAAAGTGAATACCTTAATATCTACAGAAGTAAGAATGCATTACCTGTTTCATTGTTAGTCTTCTAAAAATGCATGATTTTTGAAATGTACCCCATGTAAAATAGTTGAAAATGAAAAACAAATTTTATAGTCTTGATTTAATTTCCAAGAAGAAAGTGACAGACCATCAGGTGTTACTGGTTTTGCTCCGTGGTAGTAGACCTTGCACTTCTGCAGAGCCTTCATGATTTCAGTAGTACGCTGCTTGTATGGTGGGAGTCCAGCCTCTTGGATCAAATGGCCAGAGTGGAGCCTCATGGCCCACAAGAAAGGTCCATCTATTGCAGTGTGCAACAACTCCAGTAAAAAATAAATGGCAGTAGATGCTAATCTTGACTGAATTTCTGCCTAGAGAGAATGTGGACAACTCTTGTGTTTTTCCTACTGTGCTCTCTTTTATTTATTAATTGGAAAAGTTCTGGAGTGAAATTGCGGCTTTAGTGGGAATCAGGCAGGTCAGCCATCCTGCTGGTATTGACCGTAGGAGCTGCATCCCTTAATCGGGTAACTGGCTGTTAGTTGATCTTCCTGCTTCGATATTGTAACTATTAGGCCTGATTCAGGAAAGCACTTAAATGTCTGTGTAACTTTATGCGTGTGAATAGTTTTGCTCGTTCCAGTGGGGATTCTGACATGTATCTGTGCTGAAGTGCTTTGCTGGATCAGGTCCTACACCTCCACTGGAAGCCTCCTAGGGATATGACAGCATTGTCAACCAAGCTAATATGACAAAAAGAGTCTAAATTTTAGTCTTTAATTGAAGGTTCCCAAGAGAAGGTTATGCTTGGAAAATTCCTGTATCAACCTATCCATGTAGTTGTCTGTTTTTAAAAGATATAATGAAAGGAGATGTGGACAGTGAGAGGTATTTGCTCTCAGCTTAACTTTTGAAATGTGTTTTGCTATTAGGTAGAACTAAAGAAAATTCTTGAAAACACTATATATGTGTGAAAGAAGCTGAGTTTGAGGAGATTTGCTGAAGGACAGATACAGTCTGTGTAGGCATCAGTGCATTCAGAAGAAATAGATTGTTGTAAGTGTTTCCTGGTTTGGATCAATACTACTTTCATTGGTGTTTTGTTTCACTTTTGTTTGTTAGGTGGTGGGTGACTAGTATTTCACAGTAATTAATATGAATTATGGTTGTAGGGAAGCATTTCTGGAGTGAGCTATACTCGTATAAGTGATAACTGGTGTACTTACACTGATTAACCTTTTGTGGGTTTTTTTTGACAAGAAGGCATATGTGATTGTCTTTGAATTCGGAACTTCTCTATCAGAGAAGCAGGCATATCAGATGTCACCAGCACAGTGCTTTCTGAGCCTAGCTAGCAAACTGCCTTTGTCAGCATGTTAAAATGGATATTAAAGGATATGAAAAGTCTTGCATGACCGAGCATTGAACTTCATGTTGACTGCGTATTTAGCAGTGCAAATCTTTAAAAGTGAATACTCTAGTGCGGCATTTAATTGATAAACTTTGCAGTTGTGGTTTGAGGAGCCTGCATATCTCTGGCTACTGTTTTGGCTTCAAGTACAAATGTTTAGTCAAGTCCTTTTCTGAAATGCTGTGAAGCCTTTAACACCCTGCAGTAGTGATGGTTGCTGTTTAAATCAGGCTGCAAGGATGATTAAGGGCTGGGGGAACCTTTCATACAAGGAGAAGCCAAGAGAACTGGAATTGCTCAGCCTGGAGGAGACTCAGGGGATCTTACAAAGGGGTGTTAAGTACCTGATGGGAGGGAATGAAGAAGAGAGCAGCAGACTGTTCTCAGTACTGCCTGCTGTTGGGACAAGAGGCAATGGGCACAGATTGGAACACAGCAAATTCAATCTGGAGAGAAGAAGACATTTACCTATTGTTAGGGCGGCCCAACACTGCAATGGATTGACCAGACAGGTTGTGAAGTCTCCCCTCAGCTGGATATGATCTGTGGCAACCTGCTGCAGCAGACCCTGTTTCAGCAGGGGTGTTAGGCAAGGCAGCCTGTGTTCTCCAGAGGTGTGTCCAACCTAAATATTTCTGTGAATGAATACATTACTTCTGTGATCCAGTAAAGGGTCTTATGGGTTATTTTATATATATGATAATTATAACCATGTTCATGTTTTCATACGTATGTGTATGTGTGAAATCAGCTGAACACTGGAGATACTTCCAGTATTCCTGTTTAGACATTGTGTGTGCTGTTAACCAAACCACTGTGCATATATGTATATATATTTACTCCTGACTCCTGTCTGTTCTTCCTCTAACCCTCTCCTGATTTGCTTAAAAATCTATTTAAATGTAAAACACTTTTGAAATGACTAATGCCCTGTGGGGTTGATTCTGGACATAGCTTTTAAAGGCCCACAGCTTTCTTGGTCCTACTTCTCTTACTTTTGCACAAGTGCATGTGGTAGAAAGGACAGCCTTGGCAATAATGCCAGCATTTTTATGTTTGGGCTTTTTCTTTTATTTTTTTGGAGGGGTTTGTTTTGTTTTGTTTTTAATTTTTATTGAGTTGGGATGGTTTTCCTTGGTTTTTTTTTCTGTTGGGTTTTTGTTCTTGTGGGATTTTTGGAGTTTAGGGTTTTATTTGTTTGCTTTCTTTTAAGATCTTTGGTCCTTATTTGGAAAGATTTTTTGAATACCTCTAAACACTTTCGTTCTTCATCAGTGTTTACTTCACTAGCTAGAATGAATGTTTTATGAGATGCTAAGCCAGTTTTGTCTTAACTCAGGAGAAAAAAAAAGTTTATACATGTAATACTGGTAGATAGAACTCTTCTGGTTTCATATATGTGGGAGGGAGCACAGTTGCAAATACTGAATACAACCCAATATCTGCAGAATCAGACCAAGTTTGTGAATTGACATTTGGAAATATGCTTTTTTTTTTCTGGCATTTTGGTAAGCAAACGATTTATCAATAAATACAGCCTTCAAAAATGCAGTCTTAATTCAACATTTGGATTTAGAAGACCAAAGGTTCTTCCCATACACTCTTAATGGCATCGGAAATGTTGGAAATTGCTTTTGTTTTTCTAAATGTGGTTATAAGAGTGACAGATTGCAAACTGATGTGCTTTGGTGTGCAGCTTAGATTTGTAAAGTCCATGAACCATTTTCAAAGTGAACACTGATTTTTATGGTTGAATTAGATAAGTGTGTAAGTATCTGATACATACCTTAAGAAATACTATATTAGATAAATAAGCCTGTGAACAGATACTCTGTTATTTTTTAAAAAGCTTATTTGTTTCTTTGTATCTGTGATTTCAGGTTAAAGGTTCTTACAGAGTTTAATGTTAAATGTTACATATGCATTTAGTAGGGATACAAGGCAATAATACAGTGTACACAGTTTTATTTATTAACTCTGTGGCTCAGAAAAACTTCTTAAACGTCATGATTACAGTTTGAAATGCCTGTAGGTCTTTGCTTGAATTATTCAAATAAAAAGTTTGATTAATGTACATGTGATGTCCTTGTCTAACAATGAAAAAGGATTCTGCTGTATTATTGATTATTTCCAGGTTTTAAAAAAAATAAATGCATAGAAGATGTAAAAAAAACCCAAAACACCTTAGCAAAAGCAATTACATGATTCAGGTTTTTCAGATAAAAGTGATAGCTGTTTTCTAATTCTGTTTTTCAGTTTCCATAGCTAGACGTGTCCAAGACCCATTAGCTGAGCTAGTGAAAATCGAGCCCAAACACATAGGAGTTGGAATGTATCAGGTAAGATAATACGTATCATTTAATCTAAGTGATCTGTCACGATATAGAGCAACACCAAAATGCTGCTTTATAATTGTCAACTAGTTATGTCTCCTTTAAAAGACATTTTCAGAGTTCATGCAATGGTAGTAAATACTTAAAAGTCATAAACTGCCTTTTTTTAAATCTCTACTTTTAATGATTGTGATTGAGACTCTGAAATAGCTGTAGCCAGATGTATAGTCTATTAAAAACATCAAATCAGACAGGTAACCTGATCTGTAAAGCTTTCTCTTTTTCTGTATTGTTACAGCAATGGGGTTTTAGCTCTTTGTGTAAAATACAATGAGATATTGATCCTCCATTTAGAAGCCATTAATTTGTACTATTAGGTGCATTCCTTCTTAGAAGTTTGTAATAAAAGGGTTTGTTTTCAAGTTTTTCATTTACTAAAGCTGAATTGGAAAATGTTTGACAATTGTGATTTTTATACATTTTTGTAGGTTATTTCTGAGAAGTGACTTTTACTTTCCAAGTTTCTTTACAAAGAGCAGTATGTTAAGAAGTGGTACATAAGTTATTGCCATTTTTTAGCATATTGGCATCAATTCAGGAAAGCATTTATGCACGTGCTTAAGTCCCACCAAATAAAGAAGCAAAAAAAAAATTATCCAGAAAATATGGCATGTGCTTTTCTCTGTATTTTTGAAACTACAGAATGTGAGTAGATTTGAAAGACTGCAGAATTCAGATCGGAAGGCACAGAACTGTCTGGATCTGTTCTTTCAGTTGAGCTCATGAGAGTTAATGAGACAGAATGCAATTAGCAGCCTAGAATCCCTTGCTGCCACTGCTACAGGTGCTGTGACAAAGAAAAGGGGTTGTGAAAAACTTCCAAGAAATGTATGTCCTGTTTTGTTTTTATAGAACTGAGGTCAGCATTTTACTTGGTTAAAGTAGAATTCAGAGCTGCTTTTGTAAGTCCTACTTGTATTGCCACAGACAGTAAAAGTTACTAATGTTGCTTGCTAACTGCAAATTTATTGGTAAACCTTACTTAAATAATCTTTCAGTATGAATTAAACCATACTTTTTGAGGGAAATTGTGTTGAAGGGTTGAAACACTGTAGATTTCTTTAACATGTGTATCCAGATTTCAGTAAAAATGTGCTTTAATGGTGGCAGCTATAAATATGGGTGTGGTCATCTGGCAAAAAGGTCTTCAGTCGGATGTGTAGTTGATTTCCTCACTTGTGGAGACCCAGTGCTTTAATTTATAACAGTAGCAGTGATATGTTGAAACAAAAACAATGAAAATGATACAGATTTTTGTTCATCCTTGCTTTAAGGAAATAAGTAGTTAAGAAAAAAAGAACCTTGAAATGCTATGTCAGCATTTAGAGAACTTCGTTGGGTTTTTTTAAACAATATTTAAAACAAATCAGTTCCAAGATGGAATATTTTACTATTTGCAATATACTGTGAATTCTTAATTACTAGGAACTTGCATCACTGTGTCTAGAAGGTATCATTTTAAATGCACACCATCTCCTGTGGCCCACGTGGACATTGTACAAACATACATCTAAAGCAAAAAGACATGGTGGTGGTCATATGGTTTTGGGATCGTTGCATTATGAGATGAATGTTGCAGTGAACAATATTGCAGCAGCTCACTGCAGTCTCAGAGACTGAAGCTGGTGTCATTTACTTATCATTGATTGAGAGCAAGGTAAGTACCATGTTTCTGGTCTCTCCAGAGAAGCTTCTTGATCCACTACAGGTGTGTTGCAAGTAAATGCCCAACTGTGTTGTTATTGTCCAAATTGGTTAGATGAAAAGTTTCAGAGAAATAAATCTTAGAAGCCTAGGATAGAGGTGGACCTCAAATATTGTTCATTCCCAGCTATATGCATTTTTAATTCTTGTCATGGTTTGAATAAATCTCTGAGGTAGGTACACATCCTGTTAGAATTCTTAAGAGTCACCACAGAAGCTATAGCGTGTTTGTTCAAAGATACATAAATTTCTCAAGTACTAGGTTTTTACGTAATGTTATTGAAAGCAAATTTGCTCTCTTGAAAACAAAGTCAGAAGGTCTGTTGTCCCTTGGGCATGACAGCTCACTTGTGGCATGGGAATGGGAGGGGAAGAGGAATTAAGCTTTTCTGTCTTGTCTTCCTTTTAGAGAGACGGTCACTTGCTGGTGTCTCAGAGGACAGGCATGGAAAAAGCTGTTGTGTTGAACAGGGAGTCCCAGAGTAATGGCTGATATAATCCCTCAGATGAAGAGTATTTCAAGTACAGAATGTTATAATATCCAAGGCAACTTGAAAGGTTTTATTACATTTTAATTTATAATCTAATTGCTGGCTGTAGCTTTTTATTAATTTCTGTGGTGAAATACGCAGTGCACAGTCTAGATCAGAAATACAGCAGGCTTTTCACAGAGGTGGTTGCTTTCTTAGCCTGTTGTAACTCTAAACCTAGCATTTAAATATGACCTTTCCTTTCTTAAACACCCTGAAATTGATATTTTAGAGTCTGACAAATCCAGGTTTTGGCATTGTTGTCCTGAAAGAGGGACAGTGATTAGTCTGTCAGCAATTAGGCAGAGGCAGGCTGAGACTGTGCTGCTGCCCATGACCGCAGAAGCAACGTGGTGGTTTCTCAAGGGGTGGTTGTGCATGCACTGTGTGTTGATCAAAGTGTGAACTTCCTGAAGGGATGGTCCTGCCTTTTCTGTTACTCGTACCCAAGTGCCCCAATCTTTTTGTTGTGTTGGCAATGGCTACGTGATGTCCTGGGTTGGCGTAAGAGAGGGGCAGCAGTGCACAGTTTGCAGGGGAGTGGAGCTGGGGCTGCTGCCTTCACAGCAGTCTCACTGACTTGGGACATGGCCTCTGTCAGTTTAACATAGCCAGAGGTCCCAAACTACTCGAAAGGCAGTGTCAGGGACAATAATTTCTGTCTTTTTTCAGAGATTGGAGTGAGAGACTGGTGAAGCAGAATCTGCCTGATGAAAGCTGTAGCTTTTGTAATGCGACTGGTGCAGGAACATTGTGTGTTCAGCCGAGTGACCCACTTGGGCAGGACCTGCTCTGCTGCTATCAGCAATGATAGCAGTGCTACAGGAGAGTGCAGTGGTCATGCTAAACCCACTGCTCCCAATATAAGCTTGCTCAAAGTCAGTGGAGTGTGTGCCACAGGAAGAGAACTGAGTGAAGGGGCTGCATCTTCTATAGTTTCTTCTTCCATGGGATTTTGGATCCCTCCCATCTGGTCTCTTTGGTACTTCATGTGCATGTTTGTGAGAATATTGGTGTTCTCTAGTTTTTCTAATGCAAGATTTCCAAGCAAATCTACTTACTTGGGTGTGGATACTTTGGATATGGAATTGCAAGTTTCCAAGTAGCAGCAGATCTGTGTTAATTGAGTCCCATCAGCTGGGATTTGTTTACTTATTTTAGATGAAAACAAAAAAATTGGAACTTGAACTTGGCCACCTGCTTTTATTCTCATTTCAATTTATGATTCTGAGTTTGTGCGCTGCCAAGAAAATTGGGTTTGTCTGAGAAAAATAAACAGGCCCCAGATCTCCTAACAGGTATTTCCTTAAACAAAGAGAAGCACAACCTGATTTATTAGGGCCTCTCTCAGACTAAATTCCAGTTGCCTAAAGGTCTTTGTCTTCCTTCATCTTTATCTCATTAGGAAAATTGTTCTTTCCTCCCAGACAGGAACCTAGCCAAAATTAATTTATCACCTTCAGGCCATATTAGTATGATTTCTTCTGTAGTTGAACATGAAGATGATGCCCAGATTCTGCCTGATACAGAATATATTTGCCTTGTCACCTCCCCATGCCAGTTCAAAGCTAAATTTCTATCCAGGGAAAAGCAGTTAGTGGCTTAAGACTTTATTATCCTGTACGCTGAATTTTGGCGATGAATTGCCACTGCAGTTGTAATGATCTCGAAGATATAGATAAGACCTGAGAACAAAGCTGCTTCGCAAAGATTGTGGTTAGGGAATTGCATTTCAGAGCAAAGAAAATGAGTAAGACAAAAAAAGTCCTTACTCTCAAATAAAACCCCAACTTTTCAGAGGTGAGTGAAGGAGCACTATCATAAACTTTCTGTCCATCAGTTCATCATAGTAAAGAGGGGAATTAAATTAATACACTTTTAAAATGTCAAAACCTGAATCTGTGTTATAAGGCAGAGAAATGAGAAATAGAGCTAAAGGACTATGTTAAGTTTGGTAGGTCTTTTGATGTTCATTTGATGTACAAAATCCCTGGATGCTAAAAAAGCCAGTAGCCTCTAGAGAAAGAGAGAGATGGAGCTCAAATTCATCTGTAACTACGAACAAAATATGTGATCTGTGTTGTAGGATTAGTATTTTTGACAAATTCTGTGTAATATTAAAAAATGTGCACCATGTCTGATCTTAAAAAAGCAGAATCCTTTTTGGTCTTTATAATTTTGGCAGTCCAAAAATCTGTTCATAATCTGGTTTTGGGTGTGGTAACATCTTCACTGTTGAACATGTTTGAAAATTAGCATCCTAAAAGGATGTAAGAGATAATATATGTAGCTCTGTGACCTCTGAAGTGGGAGAATACTTGATCACAGATGTATCTGGAACATTTTGTATCAAATAAATAAAATCTGTAAACAATACTCTTAAGTAGCATTCCCTTAAGAAAAAAAAGGAAGATTGAGCTAATTCTTGGTTTGTTTTCTATATAATGCTAGAAGGTCCTGATCAAAGGAGAGTTTCATAAAGCTTAATCAGGATGTCTGGTAATAACTTGAATCTGGAAAAATCTTTTTTGTCCCTCTTGTCCATGTCCCTTTCCATGGTCCTCTAGTTATTGGAGTGCATTGATTTTACATTTGATTATTACCTGCGGGATGTTTTATTGTTTCAGTTGCAATTTGATGTTCCTTTTAGGCTTGAGTGTTTCCCCCAAAGAAGATGAGTATGTTTTGGTAAATGACAGTGCAACTTTAGAGAATGCTTTTAATCAGATACACTTTCTCTTAGTTGGACTAGTTGCCTTAATTATGGCATTGCGGATATAAACCACGTTAAAATCCACAGCCAGCTAGTTAATAGTGAGGCATCTCACTGGAGTTTGTATCTCAGTTGGAAAGGAAGGAGCTTTTTTCTTTCTCCTAGAAGGCTGTGTAGAAGGCTTTCTCCTAGAATGCTTTCTGCTGTTGCAGGCTATCCTTGCCTGGGTCCTTCCTTCCTTGTCTCAGGGCCAGTGAGGGGCAGCTGATAGACAGTGGTGGAAGGATGTTACTGGCCTCTCCTGCATGTGGCTGAAATTGAATGTAGCCCTTCTTATTTGTTCCATTCTTTAGTCTCCTTCCTCCCTCAAAAGATGTCTGGGGATGGCATCATCACTGCTGAGTTTTTCTAAACCTCCAGCTGGTCCCTCTGCAACAGGAGGGCTATTAGAAAGGTGTGGTGTTAACCTCACTTTTGACAGCAGTACTACTTAAAATTTTATTACTCTGGTGTACACCCATAATGCATATTATTTACTTGAGACAATCTGACTGTATATGTAATGCAATGGGGATATCTGAGAGCTGAACTACAGCAACATTTTAGAAATACAGGGATCAAAAGGGGAGACCTCAGGGATACCTCTAAGTGTAAGAGTATGACCAGATATAGTTGGGTCAGCCTGATTCAGCTGTGGGCTGAACAACTCTCTGCATTATTTCTATTGTCTTTACTGCAACAGAACCTGGCTTGTCCCTTGCACTGCAGGTATTTGTTAGCCTGTTCTTACAAAACCCCAGCAAACAAAACTCGGTAGCTTTGTTTGGGTAAAGCAAATGTTGTATTGTTTCTCTAGGAATGGAAACTTGAAAATTTGTGTTTAAATAGAAAGCTTCTAACAAAAAAAACAAAACTGTGAAGTAGTTAGTGATTGCAGATGAGTTGTCAGAATCCAAACACTGGCCGTCACAAAGAATCAGTGTTTGGTTTAAGAAAACCTTTATCTTCTTTTTTCCTTAGAATAGATACACAGTTTTTAATAATGAAATATATGAGGCTTTGTATGCTTCTTGGTATCTGATTTTGGTTATATCTTCTTCGTGTAGCACACTTCTATTTAATAGCGTGGAGCAAAGTACTGGAGCTGACTGGTTTTTTGGTCAGGAGAGTGCATTTTTCACTGAATATTTAAGAAGTGTATTTCACTTTTTTCTTTGTTTTGGGGGGTTTTCTTGATTGACCCATAGAGTATATGAATAGGTGTGTTACTTGGATAGCATAGGAGAATCCCTCATGGATTATGTGAGAGTATGATGACACGATGTGGAAGAGTGTCTTTTTTTACATGTCTGAGGTGGGATTGTTAGAACAGCCTTAAACTTGAGCTTGCTGTATTAAGCTTATTAGAACACGTTATTGTGGGTTTGCAACTTACATTTTTTTGGTTAAGCAAATGGGATGTCTTATTAGGTGAGCAGTGCTTTATTTTGTGTGATTCATATAGCTCCTGTGGAAACCCAGTTCAGCAGGAATGGTGTTTGCTGGTCAGAATTGTAGGTTGCAGGTTTCAACATCCAGTTGAACAGCTTGTCTACAAAAGGCTTCAGCATTCCTTCTGTATTACTACACTGAATATACACACACAGTTCAGCAAAGAACTGAACCTCCTTGGATAACATTGGAATTTCGTGAGCTTGTTTATAGTTTTCTGTGCTTAAATTGAAGTGGTTGCCTACAGAGAACCTTTGCTTAAATAAAGCAAAGTCTAAGGGTGAGAATACCAATACTCAGTTATGTGTATCTTGCACTAAACAAACAACTTAGTAATAAATGTAAATCACTCCTTTTTGGCAGTATATATTGGTTATGGATATACCTTAAGTTGAAAAACCTAATAAAAGGAGATAACCTGGTGGACTGGAATCTGACTGAAATGAAAGAAACTGGCTATGCTTACATAAATTTTAAAAATAGGCTAACGGATATGTTGCCATTATTGTAAATTTAAAAAAAAAATAGTGACTGGACAACTTCTGGGCTGCTTCCGTATTGAATCTCATGTCTGAATAAACTCACTGGGACTTTAAAGACAGGGACATGCAGGATAGTATTTCACTGTGCTTTTAGCTCTGCTCCTCAATAAAGGAAACTTAAACCTCTCCTGTGAACCTGTAGTCTCCTGCAAAGAGATTATTGTCGCTGCATGTTTTTGCTGCATACTGCAAGGGATTGCTTGCCTTGAAATTTGTAGAAAAGGGAGAGAATTACTCCAGATTTTAAGGTTCACAAAAACATTTTGAGGGACAGGGTGTGGCGGCTGTGCCTGTAAAATATTAAGAGCATCCCAAAAACCCAGTGTCTTGTCAGTAAGGAAAAAGCTTTATTTATTTACTTATTTACTTAAATGGATATGTAGGCTTATGAATAGGTTTGTGCTTAATACAGGATTTTTAGCACTGAGCAAGTTATGGAATCCTTAATTGTCCTGTAGTAGTGGTGGAATATTAGCTTTGTGAGGAAAGCAAGCAAAAATCCTATGTGTTCTTTGCCCAACATAATTTTTAGGGTAAATTATGAGCTTTTCATTTTGAAAAGTAAAGCTCTGTGAACCAAGCCATCTGACATCCAGTGAGAGCAGTCTTTGCAGACAGCTTTGCCAGGGAAAGGTAATAACCCCATAATGTTTTGGATGCTTCCCCACCCTACTGAAGTAGGTGCACAAAACTTAAGAATGCTTTCCAAGTAAATTGCACCTCTGGCAAGTTTGTGTAATTTAATCTTCAGCAGCATTTCTTCTGACTGCCAGGAGTGGTTTATATATCCTGTAACTTGGCAGTCTCTCTGGTTGCATCTACCTATTCTCTGGCTGGCAAAGAAAAATCAAATGTTCTGCCAGCAAAGCACAATAAACTTTTGCTGGTCTATTACAGCCATTTGCAACAAAACAAAGGGATATAGAAAGAAATAACTCTTGTGTTATTAGTTATTTTAGCTCTTAGTTATTTTAGTACACTGTATTTACTGGCATCTCTGGGAAAACATGCCAGCTCAGTGAGGTGAGATGCTGCCCCTTTAAGGAAATGGAGGAAAATGTGTGCATGTGTATTTACAAAGAGTGCAAGAGCACAGCGGTATCACCCCATCTGCACATGTCACTCATGAAGCTGCCCATGGACTGCATCTTTTTTTGCTGCTGTCACCAAAAATGCACTGTAGACAGCATTTGAGAACTTGTCAGAGATGTGCCTTTGTAAGCAACTTGAACTGCAGGTAAATTTTAGAAATTACTGCTAATAATCCCCCTCTCGCACTGCTGCTATTTATTGTTAAAGAGATTGTACCTGCGTATGTGGGCTTTTACAGAGCTGATGAGGTTGTAGGAAGGGTAGGGAAGCTCCAGAAGTGTTGGTGTACTGAGGTGGGATGATCTAAGGGTGTTGATAGGAAACAGCTGCTGGACAGATTTGCCCTCCCTGTCAGTTTGTTTCTGATTGCTTAATTACCAGTTCTCTTGGCAGAAGTTTGTTAGGAAGTTTTTTGTCACCACGTGACAACAGACTTGTGATTTGTGCTGTAATTGGGTTAAAGTGATGCATGTTACTGTTCATGAAAAATAGGTGTAAAGGTTGTTTACTTCCAGACCACCGTAAAAGCAGCAGATAAAAAGTGTGAGCAGGATTGCCCAGGTATAGGGTACCCTGTCTGCAAGCCTGTTTAATATTTCAGTTTGATTTTTTTTTCCCCCAGTTTTGTAAATGTACTTGGGCAGAGCTAATTCAAACATAGGCGAGCAACCTGGGTGAAGATCCACCCAGGCATATTAAACTTTTTGAAAGACTGTTCTGATGGGGGAGCTAAGTGGCAAGAGGAGCAAAATGGGAGTTGTGAAGCTGGGATGCTGCAAATCGGCTTGATATGGCTTCTCTGTGCATTAGATTGGAAACATTTGGTTGACTAAAAGCTGAAACAGAAAAGAGGATGATAAAGTCTGTCTGTGTAAAAGTATTTTGATTGAACAGCTTCCGAAATATATGAGATACTGTTGGGTTTCCTGTTTACATTTCAAGTGTTTAATAACCTTTAGTGAAAATACACAAGTTTAGCACTGAAGAATTGTTCAGCTCCTTTCATCTAGGTTTCAGTTAAATTTTCATAACTAAAGTTCTTTGCATTTTTGAGACAGTCTTAAAAATACTACAGTAAAAAACAGCCAGAGAGCTGCAGATTACTTATGGCATTACCTGTACCCATTATGAGCTATTTGTGTTTGTGAATTTGTGTTTCAGCTCAGTCATCTTTTATGTGAAGTAAGTTAATTTCTAAGATGTTATATTATGAATTGTAGTCAGATTTTAATGTAAATATTATAATGATAAAATTGTTCAAACTATTACCATAGTAAAAACGTCTCTTTGGTGTCTAAAGTCAGGTAAAGTGGCAGCAGGGATGTGAATCACTTGCTTTGAATGTGTGTGGGGGGCCAGTTTAAACATCGCAAGTGTAAATATTATTTGTTGGTGGAATTCCATAGTCACTGCTTGCTGTGCAGTGGTCATCTGTTGCATCTGTTGTTTTGGTTTCATGAATTAACAGTATATTCATTTGACTCATAAGGAAAAATACTAATACTATCGTACTTTTGAGTGATTCCATGTGAGTTTGTAGCACAGCAGCTGTTGATTTGATATCCAGAAATCTGAAATCAGCAATAAATTTGTGCTTTTGCTCAGTAGGGAGAACAGAAGTGGCAATTAAAATTCTTGTGATATTTTAAACCCATAAATGGTTTGCTAATACATATGGTTTGATTGGCTGGTATTAAGTAAAGTAATAACTTGATGTTTTGCAATGAAATACATAAAATAATTATTTTTATGTAGTTTGAACAAATACCAAATTATGGAATACTGCAGGAATTCTTCCATATGTTTACTTAAGCTATGAATTTGTTTTTCTTATTAACTGTTTACTATAAAATGTAAGTAACTGATAAAATTCATACAATATGTTAATGTACATATTAGTTTTAATGTTGGACCTGTGATCAAATTTTTCTTCTCTCTCTTGAAGTAAGATGAACTTAAATTAATGTAGGGGGAACTTTAGTTTGTGTTGCTGTTCCTTATAATAATTTTGTGACAGTTATGCCATTCAGTAGACATCACTGAAAATTGTAGTCTTTTTTTCACTGAGACGATGTAGCATGCGAGATTTCTGATGTTTTGTAATTTGTTGCTTTTTAGATTTTTATCTTCCTAATAACACTTGTCCTAACAAACAGTTTTGAAAAAATCATTTTAGAAACTAAAATCATGTTTCGCTAGACAGTGATTAATATCTGTGACCTTTATTTTTGTATCAGGAACATAAATATACACTTTTTTCTGTGTCAGTCATTGTCTAAGATTTCATCTTTGTTCTGCTTTCCATTACATACCATGAATTATATGAAATTAATTTAATCGCTACTCCAAACAGAAATTAAATGTGCCCTAATCCAGAGTTACGTTGTTTGCTTTTACAACTGTAAGTCATAAGTAATTAATTTTCCTTGGAAAATTAATTCACTTACCATTCCCAGTAGCATCATATGTTGACACAGGGTTATAGATAGTTTAATATTTTTGTTCAGCATGTTGGCTTCAACTTTGGAAGACCTTAAAGCAAAACAAATTCAAATTTACTCAACTGTATATAATTCAGGGTTATTTAAAGTGAATGTTGTCTTTATTGCTGTCAACCAGCTGATGATGATGATTCTAAAATTATATTCAGTCTTCCAGAAAACTAAAGTCTATGGACATATGTGATTTATTTCTTCAAAAGCAAAAAAAGTGTTTCATATCATACATTTGGATTACAGGGCCACTGGAATGCCATCAGTAGTAGAAAAATTTAGCTCCTTGGAGAGCATAACTATATGTTACAAAGCCTTGGGCTAAGAAACTCTGTTTTTCAACATGCCTCATGTTGCTTGAGATATTTGTAGGATTCATTGCTCGTGTTGCTCTCAGAAATTTCTGAAGTTGCCTTTCTTTGGAATGTTGTTTTGTTTTCTATATAGTCATGTACAGAAGGGCATCTCATTGCAGCTCCAAAGGGCATCACGGGCACGTGCGTGGGTGGCCCTGTTGCCCACAGCTGACTGTCCTTCAGAAATGGCATTGAGTGGCGTGGGCCAGAAGTCTTCCGGAATGAGAGAGGCAGCTTTTAAGTCTAATCTTTCAAGTTTGCCAGGAGCACCTCTTTCTTTCTTTTTTCTTTTTTTTTCTTTCTTTCTTTCTTTTTTTTTCATTCTGTGCAGCTCCATAAAACATGGTGTTTATTACTTTGGTTTATTTTTATTTATTTAAGTCTCCCAGCTGAAACTCCAGTGATGGCAGTGTTGCAGTTCAAACAAGCAAGGCTTATTTTATAAATGTCCCTTTGTGAGTTGGTGGCTGCATTTTGCCTGTATGCAGGGGGTCAGTATCAGTGGCATTTAATTTAGAATTTTGGAGGTGGAAAGTAGAAATTGACATTTAATTCCAGTGTAAAGTTACTGCTAGAACAGGCATAAAAATATTATTGCATTAGCAATCACAGGAAGAAAATAAACTATGAGCACATTAACAATATACAGTCATATGACAGACTTGTATAAAATAGAGCAGTAGTTAGACAAAAATAATTTTTCAGATACTTTTTTCACTGCAATACATTTTATTAAGTAGAGAGTGTACAGAAAAAAGTATTCAACTAATAGAAATAGGTCCTACTAATACTGCCAGCAAAGGTAAATTTCTCTGTGCATAGCAAAGTTGTGCATAGATAAACTTTATCACATATCTCTTATACATACATGTGTGTATATGCAGCATTGATCAATGTGTTGACAGAGATCTCCATAAAGTTTTCTTACCTGTTGCTTTCAAATTTAATTATCTTGAGCTTCCCTAGCCTACATAAGACGTTTAATGCAGCTTTGTGTATCTATTGATGTAACAGGTCTCAGTAGCTATTGCTAGCTGTTTCGTTATTATGGCTAAACTACTTTAAAAAAGACTTCACTATGATACTTAAAACTACAAAGTGTCCTGCAAAAAAAAAAAAAAACATCTGGTGAATTGAGTTTGGCCACATACTTCTTGACAGTTGCGTCTGTGAGTGAAGCTGTGTCCTACCCACCGCACCAAGCCGTTCTTGTGCTCCTTACCTAGGCTGCCAGCTTGAACAAAGTGCAACTCTTGCCAAGCCTGCAATTGTTGTGCATTTCTTCATTTTCACCTAACCTGTGATAGGGTGTACTTCTCATCTCAGGAAAATGAGAAGCAAGAGCCAGCTCTGTCCTTTTCCTATCCTTCTTGCTGGATCTTGTGCTGATTACGGGTACGAGCAGGAGGCTCAGGACACCCGCCCCACTGTATCAGCATTCTCCTTAGTTGCCCTCCTGTCCTACTCTTATCTCTGTGTACTGCATGTAACAATGTGCTGCCTATGAAAAATCTTGGGAGCCAACCAAAAGCTGTTGCTGTTCTTACAAATTTCTTGGCAGTGAGAGTTTGTGTTTTTGTTGGGAATATCCTCATTCATTTTATGATGACAGTGATTGTCTAAATTTGTAAGAAAAATGATGATAAAACACTTAGTGTTTAAAAAGAATCTGCAGAAACTATTTCTTCAGGCAAAATTTATATTTTGAGCTCGACTGTAGTTTTGGATTAGATAATTCAGAGTTGGCACCAATTCTGAAAAAAACATCGAGCTATGGAGCACAATAGCAAAAATCCCAAGAAGCTTGAACAAACGTGTACAGTGTCTCCTAGTGTAAGTGCCTGGCTCTTCGGGGGCCACCAAGAAGTCTACAGTGATTGACATGCATTCTGGCAAAGCATTTTTTTTTCTCTTCCTCACAGCCCCCCCCCGCAACAGTGTTGCAGTCAGTCAAAGTGTATAGACAAAGCTGAGTGAATACCAGTTTCCCCAGTACAGGGGCTATTTTTTCAGGAAGTCTAACTCAAACCAGATGTTTTGCTTAGACCTAGAGTTTGTTGCTGCCAAGCATCTCATCAGAGGTCAGAGTTCTGGGCTCAGGGCCCTGCTAGAATTCTTTCACAAATTGCTATTCGGTGAGGTTTTAATCCTAATGGAAAGAATAATGTGCTTGTAAAATCTGCAGTTATTACAAACACAGTATACATATTGTGGACTTCAAATGACTACATATTTCATTCCCATAAACAGGGAATGCAGATGAATGCAGTGTGTAATAGTTTTAGACATTCAAACTTAAACCAAGTATATAGTTTATACTACTGTTAACCATTTGCATTCTTAACACTCCTGTAAAATGAATAGTAATCTTGACTAACAATTGGCAGCTCAAAGCAAAACAAAATGAAAAAATCTCCAGCGTGTTTTGACTTGTAAGCTGTTTCCTGAAGTAAATAGTAAATGCTTTTGAGAATGTTCAAAAACACTCCGCTTGCTAAGGCACTAGGTTTGGCACAGTTCGTTTCTTTCCTTCTTTTCTCTCAGTTTTTAAATGGCTTGGTAGCAGCATTTTGTGGTCGAGTTAATCTTGCTTTAACTATTTCTTCATATAGCTAATTATTCACCCCAAAACCTCAGAGTTGAGCATATATGCTCCAGCTTACTTAGAAACAAATGTTGGTGATACAAAGTGATAAGAACAAGACTTAGTGATGAAAAATCTCGCTGTATTTTTGTCTTCTTGTTGTGAGCAGTAATGATAAATTTCTGTTGTGATTCTACTGAAGTGGTCTTTGAGTGTAAGGAAAAATTCTAAGGTAACTGTGGTAGTGTGCTGCAGCCTGCAGCTTGAGAAATGCTTCTCGATGTAATATGAAGATTCAGATTTGGGATATCAGAAATTAATGTATTCTATAGAAAACAGTGCTGTAGTGTGAAATTGGATGATATAACTGATATCTCGATACAGTGAGGTTATAGTGATGAGTCGTTTCAGTTTATGTTGTGTAGCATCTTATTTTTCAGTGAATGCTGCTGAAGAATTATATGTCATTTCCAACTCTACAAACTTTTAAATATGTTCAGTTACATTTAATATAACTATGCTGTTTCATCACATCCTCATTTGTGATTTTTATGTAACTTGTATATGTGTTTTCAGATTGGTGAAAAGCATAACTTAAAGGTGTTGTCAGTCAAAAGAATTAACATTTTCTTGTTTGCATGATGGTCATGCTGGAACGCTGGAAGGAGGTAAATATGTGTAGGGCACTATGTCTGTGTTAATACTCTAAATTCTGAGACGTGCTGAGGTGTTCATCTACTGTGCAAATTATTCTTTTATTACTTGCTTATAATAAACAAAATGGATAATGATACCACAGTGCAGGTGTTATCTTTTGGAGAGGGGAATCTTATATACTGGTTTAACTCATCACTAAGCCTCCTTGTTGGCTAAATTTGTTTCATGCCGTTGAATGTGGAGATTTGTGAAACAAATCACTACTACATTAGTCCAGTTGTTGAATAAGAAGTTGGTGAAGCCCATATTTGGACAGCAAATTCATTTTCAGAGATGGTATGCATCTTTCAGATGGTAGAGAAGATGGCTTTGTTTGTGCCATATCCTTTAGAAAGGAGAATGTAGCCGAAGTGATGCTGGTAAGCTGCTTTTCCATTAAAATGTACATTTGTATAAATAATATTTTTCCCTTGGTTTATTGAATAAATATGACTTATTTATGTTTGGATGTCCAGAACTGAACTGGAAAACTTGTGTTCTCTATGTGGGTAGATCATAAGTTTTAACTCTGCTCTGTTAGAATCTGCATTTTTATTAACTGAAAGTAGTTCAATTGTTTACTAAACACGTAAACCCCCCAAAAGACTTACACTGCAAATTGGATGATCTTAGTGCAAGCTGCTGCCTCAAGGTGAGAAAGCCAATATTAAACATGTAATGAAATTAATACATACAGCTCAATCATTCAGATACAATGAGAAAAAGTGGAGACAAACTGCAGTCTTAGAAGAGAAGCTTTTTCATATTAATGAGTTTCCATTTGCCAATAATTCTGTCATTTGTAACTTGAATCATTCATCACCCCTGCAAATGGTTCTTTCAAGACATTATTTGCAATTTTGTCTTGTGTTTTTGTCCTTGATGTTGTGAAAATGACCGTCTACTGTTACAGGAATGAAAAGAGATCTCATTCAAACATCTTTTGTGTTTCCACTTTCAGTGAAAAATGTTTTTCAAACCTGCAGCTGGTTATTTCTGCAGGAGTTCCCACTTATATTCAGGTTTGATTGACATTTTGAAATGGCAGCTTTTCATGAAAAGCTGTTAACTTGTAGAATTTGGTTATGGTACTAAGACAGACTGACTTTGTTCTACTGTTGGGGCCTGTCCAACCTAAACACAACCCTGCATCTGAATTTAATAGTGCTACTCAGCACAGGGAGTGCGAGCTTTTTTCTTTTTTCATTTTTCTTTTCTGTTTTTTTAACACTGTTGCTTCTGATGTGTTTTTGAACCTGACCTGATAAGTACTCATCCTGATAGCTTCTCTGTCAGTAATTGGATTAATTGGCATTCGCCTTTCTCCCTCTCCTGGGCTAGCTAGGAGAAGCTAGGTTGTGTTATAATTTCAGTGATGGAATATATTTTCATTTTACATGATGAAAATAAGTGGAAAATGTTTTTTAATGACTGTACAAATACTACAGTGCCTGTTTTAAGATAAAAATTACTAACTGCAGCCCTTTTTATTATTATTTATTTTTGAAATTTTGGGTATGAGGGAAAGCTTATGGTATTAACAATTTTTCTGAGCATTGATTACTGATGTAATTTCCAGTCAGAAACTGAGAAAGCAGTGCATAACACAAATATTCTGCTGTCAACTTTACTGAGTTGGTCTTTAAGATTGTGCCAGAATGTTGAAAGTGGGAAAGAGAGAGACATTATGCAAAATCAGTTTCCCTGTGTGTTTCTTGCCAAGCTTCTAAATAAGGGTATAAAGTACCCATATACATTAGCTGAGAAGGAAGAGGAGTATTTTTAACTTTGAAAGAATTTACTATTTGTGTAAGGGAGTTGAATAAAGTAGAGATCCAAGCATCCCAGCATCTGTCACTGGATGGATGGTTTTACTTGAGTGTGAGAAGTAAAATACCGGAAAATATTTAGGGTTTTCCACAGGTTATTGGTACAGTCCTGTAAGAGTAAATTTGTGTGATTTGTATTTGGGAGCATTTAAGTCTTGTTTTCTAAATATGTAATACTGCCGTTGATTACAAGTAGTCATGAATTGTTGAGCTGCTGATAGATTATAAATATATTATTTCCCATATACCATAGTTAAAATTTCCGATCAGTTGTTCTCTTAACTGCTTAAATGTTTTTATAAAACCTTCCCTATAGCTTTGCATCTGCCCGTGGTGATACACAAATTGATATACTCATACAACCCTATGCCACTGTAGTTTGTTTAGGATGCCGAGGTGGTAATGTGAAATATGTCCTGCTTGTGTCTCCTGGGACATTTGTGATCTGGCACTGGTACAGCCACATTTTCGTTAATGTTAAAAACCATGGGACTTCTTGTGATGAAATAAAATATGATTTGCTTCATCCCTTTCTTTAAAATGATCTAGAGTAAGTGAAAGTGAATGTTTTCTCAGGTGTCTGTTCTGTAGTTTCTAAATTTTAAAATGAGTTTTTAAGCCCTAACCAGAAGATAAACTTTGTTGATGAACCAGTGTTTACAGTTCTGTTCTGTAATTTTGTATGAATGCTTGCGAGCTTCACGTGAACTTTCAAAGTAAAAGCATTCTGGTTGCCACCCAGACATTACTATTAAGAACTACTGCATGCCACCACGATTCCTGCAAGCAAAGGCAGGATACAGGGGTACAAGCTTTTTGGTGTACCCTTAAGGTCACTGTGAAATAGTAGACCAATTGAATTAAATGGCGAACTGCCCACTGACTTCAAATGGAGCCAGGATTTTGCCCTTTAACTCTATCAAGCCCTAAGGGCAAGCAGATTTCATTCTTAAACAGCCCTGACGTGGCAGTGCTTCAAAGGAAAATTGAGCTGTTGTGAAGTTGGACCCAAACAATGCAAAATGCAGAGGGGAGTACTGGGACCTTGAACTGCACTTGGAAGTACAGGGGCGACAGGTATATGGCTACTGTCCCACTGGATGCTGTAGAACATGATTACCCTTTTGAAATGCTGTCTGCCATGTCATTTGCTAGAGGAATACATTCTTTTCATGTATTACTGATTGCAAAGAATCGTTTTTAATGTAAAAATAATTAGGAGAATACAGAGAACAGGTGAGACTAACCAACATGCAGCTGCTTCACACTATTCCCGTGCATAGTAGCACAGGTTGGATTTTTGTTATAACTCCTCAGCAACAGGACTTAACATTTAAAATTGATTTTTTTTTTTAAATTACATATTTAATAGTAACTTTTTCTGGTATTCCTTCTTTAGCAATCAGTGGTAAAATTCAGTAATGTGTATGGTCATTTCATGTGACATGTTATTTTTTAAAGAAGGGTATGTTAAGACAGAATGTTTATCAAATTAAGGACTGAAACACTAGTGATTTGCAATCACAGAAATCTTGGCTTACAAGTTAAAATTTTAATGAAAAACATTAATTTCAACCAGGTAAGCATACATTTAGGGTCTTCAAACTTACTTGTTTTACAAGAACAAGTATAGTTCTTATTTGTAGTAGTTTAAGTACTGTATGTTATTATTGCAGAGCAAAAAAAAAAAATTCTTTGGTGAACCTGGACTTTTTCCGAGATTGACACATTTATCTGGGCAGAGTTAACTAGCCTTGTAACACTGGTTTTTTTTTTTGCTCTTCCTCTAATTAGTTGTTTCAAGTGATGATGATTTATTTCAATATTATTGCCTCAACTTGTGTAGAAGCATGTTGTGGATGAAAATTCTCGTACCTGTTTGCTTCCTTAAGATTAGCATAAATTTAGACATCACAAAACCTCAGAGTAGGTGAATTGATAATCTGAACAGTCTTTGTAAATATTGAACCCCTCCCCATCTGTTTGGGTATTTTTTCTCCAGCCTTTATTCCTGCTGTATAGTTGTCCATTTTATTTTAATTTGTTTGATGGATGTAATGAAGTGGAGGGGAGGAAGTTAAGGAAATGTTATTTTTGTTACTCTTCGGTGAAAGAGGTTGGTGACAAATCCATTTATTCCTAAATTATAGATAAAGGCTACTTTTAGTCCTAATTAAGGCTGCTCTAAAGCAGTGTTCCTGGTCATGCTCTTGGTCTTGCCTTCTTAGAAAGTGTGAGTTGGCAGGGACCTCTGCCTCTGCAACTGCTTCTCTCTACGGTGCTGTAGTAAAGCTGTGTTGATGGATGTTATGTATGTATGTTATGATGAATGAATATGTGAGGGATATCTCAGGTAAATCTCATCCTGCCGTAGCTTTTCCTTGCTTACCCGAGGGCCATTGTTAGAAGTACTTTATTCTGAGTAGTGCCCTTACAGAACCCAGGCATTTTGCTGGAAGATCTTTTAAGTATGGATAAGAAGGGTAATGGTACAATTATTGGCTTGAACTGTGTGCAAAATAGTATGTCCATGCTCTTTATTTTCATAGCATTCCTTCCCTCTGTGTGCATGTCATTAGAGCGTCTTTCTCTTTTATCACACCTGAGATCTGATCCAGCATTGCTATTAGTAGGTACCATATAATTTCCCAGCTCTATTAAGGAAGGCATTATCCTTCTTCCACAATCTTTTCTGAAAAGCTAGTGTCCCAGGTAAATGGCATATCTTAATGTGTTGTTGGGATTAGTTTTTCAAGGCTTTGGGAAAAAGTTTGCTAAGGCTTCTATCTCTTGGAGTGTCTGCATCCTGAGCGAGATACCTTTCAGAATGTAGGGGTTTTTTTCCACGAGTGGTTTTTTTGCCTGTTTTTCTCGCAGTCTGTTTCTTGCAGTTACTGTCCCATAACTAGGACAAATAGAAAATAGATTAATATGTAAACTCCTTACAGATATGAATGCTTTATGAAACCTTTGAACCAGTTGAAAATAAGGTAAATTCTAGGCAAATGCAATAGTCTTCTGAAAATGGCAGCATGGATTTAGATGTCGGGTATCTCAAGAGACAATAGGCTGGAACTGGACTGTATGACAGCACTCTTGTATGTGGCAAAAGAATTTCATTGCTGAAATTTTAGGCTGCTGTGTAATAAGTTTTGCATAGCAAACTTTTCTGTGCTTGTTTTGTGTTAGTAGCTATTGAAAATGTTCTAAATCTGCATCTCTCCAAGAGAACTCTTTCACTCACTATGATGTAAATACAGAATTTCAGATCAAGAAAATGCGTATTTTAGCACAATGAGGTGCAGTGTGTACAGATGGAAAAAGGAAGAAATTAAACTTTCTTTAAAAACCCAATGAGGTATCCATTTCTTTTCTGAAGCTTTAGAACTGAATAATGGAGAAGGCTGAGTGTACTTAAAGAACATATCTATGCATAAGCCATTCTAAAGAACATCAGTTGTAGCTTCTTGTTTGTTCCAAGTATAAATTTCAAAATGGCTGCTGTGGCTAGAATCATTTTGTCTTCTGTTGAGAAACATTTTCAAGTGGATGTAATTATTTCTCTCATTTGATATGGCATCATCTGTGTCATGTGCAATGCTCTCTTTCGTTTTCCTAACTTATCTGTTTTTCAATATACTTTGAACCAGGTTTCCGTACCTCATACCTAGAGGTCTTTGCTATGCGTATAACTTGAACCACTTGGATGTGTGTTTCCAGTTCTCTTTTAGATACATGCATGAAATAATAAAAATATGTTTCTCACAAATCCTACCTAACTTAAAAGGGGAAAAAAAAAAAAAACCCAAAACAAAAGAGCAGCAACAAACAAAGAACCCCACCAACCCCGAAATCAAAACCCCACAAAAAAAACCCGCCAACCCCCAAAGCAAAGTACAAGCCATTTAAAATTTTTTCGCATACCTTGTTTTACAAAGACAGTATCTTAGGAATATGCTTGACTGAAACAGTGTTGGAGGCATTTCTCCTCTTTGGTTGTACATGTGAGGTGGTCTAGTTGATGTTGCTAGAAGTTAAGAGCAACAGGAGAACTTGGGAATCAGATTTTGAAGACGCTTTTCCCACTGCTGGGATTTGACTGAGTATTAAACAGTTTCGTTTTCCAACTTCATGTCCAGACCTTAAATCTGTGAGTCTGAGGAGACAGTCTAGTTGCATCCAAATCTTGATTCCTACTTGAAAATAACTTATGAAAGAGGATAGCCTAATTTTTATCAAAGTGATGTCAGCGCTTCCTCTGGAAGAGGATATAATGGGTTCAGTTACAGCACTTTTTTTACTCCTGCTGTAATAAGTAAGACAATGGTTTAATGAGAAATGGTTATTAGCTCTAAATATCCTTTACTTTAGAAGCTGTGTTTTAATTGTTTTGTACTGACATATGGATAGCTGAAAACAAAGCTTTGAAAATATTTGTAAACTGTCCCTGGGCCAAGCAATCAGCAAGCATAATGATCAAGCATGGACATCGTCAAATATTGTAGAAGCAAAATGTGTACTGTTCGCTTCTGGGTAATGATGCTTGGGTTATAGTTGGGAAATGAAGAATTGTGATCCCTTCTGGTTCATTTACTTCTTTTTTAGTTTAAGAGAAATCACTAAGTTCTTGTGGGTTTGATTTGTCGTCTGTGAGACTGGGACTGTTTTCAGGTACCTATATCGAAGTAGTGTGAAGTTTAAAGGTTCTGCAATATGTGTGTGACTGTGGCAGGGGAGGTTATTACTATTCTAATTTTAGAAGGGCCTAGCAAAACCAGAACTGTTTCTGTAAGCAAATATCTCCCAGAAGTTCTGTCACCTACAGGTCAAAGTAGTCTGAGTAAAGTACACCAAAACCAAAAGTCACCACTTTGTATATCTGCAGTACCAGCTATGCATTTTCAGCCACTGAAAGTTTGGAAGAAGGTGAGTACTTCTTGTGTTTTATGAAGTGACTTCGGAGTTTTTGAGAAGGCACTACTCTAACGTGCAGATTTTCTAGACTCTTAGGAGCTACGTTTTCCTCTTCACATTTTTGACTGCCTGTGTTTTTAAAGAGTAAAAGATAGAGTATTTTTCTTAAGCTTTTCCTCTAATAGACCTTCATATTTTTGTCTTCCATGAGATTTTCTTTGTTTTTGCAGTCATGTGAAAAGCTAATTATTTTTCTAAGTCTACTGGACTATCTACCATAGGAGTTTGTATTTGTGGGATCGCCTTTGGATGCAGGAACTGCCTTTGAACCTCAGGTGGCACACAGCAAATCTTTGTGTGGCTGAGACTTGCATCCTCTGTTATATCTCAGTTTGAGATAAATTTGCAGTTTGGGAATGGCATTAGCCGTCCATATATCCTCCTTTTGCAGGGGAGGGGTGAAGTGTCTTGGGCCAGAGTTAGTGATGATGACTCTCCAGGCAGAGCTGCCCTCTCCATCACAACATTATTTGGATGAGCTGCACTCTTTGCATCAGCTTAGCCAGCCATGTGCTTTAGACCTCACTACAAGGCTTGCACTTGAGCTTCTTTGCCAATCTTTGTGTGTTCCAGAAGAGGAAGATTGGTCACAGCTGATCTAAGGTATCTCAGTAACCTAATTTCCTATCCGAGCAATTGCTAACTTGTGTGAGGATTCATTGAAAGCTTAATGCCCTAATCTAGATTATTTAGAACAACTGTCTTTTGGTGTTCTTAAAATACAAATTCTCTACAGAAAGGAACACCCAATAACAATTTATATTTTCATATTTAAAAATTCTGGATTATTTTAGTGTAACTAATAATTTGCTGAAGCTGACACACATTGAACAATCCTGTCTAATATTTGATTGATCCATCTGCTACCTCATCTCTTAACTCTCAGTCCTGCAAAGCACAGGTAAAAATGCTACTGAACTTCTGTCCTTAGTTAATGTAAAGGGACATCAGCCAGTGATTTCAATGGAGCCTTGAATCTGGAAGTTTTAAGTCATCTGCAGGTGGTGAGAGGCAGACATAAATGCTGCAAAATCAGAGATGATTTTAGTTCCCTTCTTGTTCAGTGATATACTAGCTTGGAGTTGTAAGTGCTCGTACAAATAGAGAACTCTATTCCCCCTGCTTACAAATGTTATTAAAACTGAGCCAGTAGTTGCTTTTTGGACAAAAAGTTTTTATAATTAAAATTCACAATGATACCTGATTTTAAAAGGATGTTTTTCAGAGTTCCTAAAGTATTATGACTTAATTTTTCAAATACTTTATTTCTACTTTTATTTTTATGAATCCCCAAGTTTGCCTAAAACTTTAAGTTTTAGATCAATTATAAAATAAAAGGTTTTTCAAGGGAAATAGTGGTCAGTTTTTAAAAGGAATGATGCTGGGATCTGTGGCCAGATTACAGATTTGCAATGAATATATTCATATATGCAATAGTTAAAAGCTCTGACTTGGTAAGCATCTTATAAACTTTATATGTCTGTAATAGTAATGCAAATATTATTTACAGAATAGAGGATGCCTAAGAAAACTTTGTTCTAAACATTTTTTCTAAATTTGTTGCACTACAAAATTATGTATTATTTTACACATTTGCAAGTACTGTATTTTTTTAATGTTTTAAAGATGCCTTCTGAAGGAATTTCCAGATCTTGACTATAAGTAAGGACTATGTTATAAGGGCACAAATCACAGTTTCTGTCAGGGATGCTGGTAAAATAAGTGCTCTTTGATGTGTGCTTTTTTCCTTCTACCTGTTGAGGTCTTATTTAAATAAAAATGTGTCTATTGCGAGAGTTTTCATGTATTGCTGTTTTCATGTATGGAGTAGTACATGTACTGTTCTCGTTTATGCCATTCTACTGGTTCATTTTGATTTCTCACTTTTTATATTATGCTAATTGCATTAGCAGTAACAGTCATTTACTGTCAGTGGTGATTCTGAAATGTTGCTTGGTTTTGAGAGTGGCAGAAATGTTTGTGTTCTTTTTCACTTGTAAAAATTGTCATTGAGAACATTTTAGTGCTGACACGTTAACGCAACTAATTTATTGTTGAGACCTGTCAACTTTTCAACCTCCTATGTGCAAACACTTTGTTAGTGCTATATATGTAATAGGCAAAGTGCTAAATACATGTTTTAACGCAAATTTCACGAAGCTTAGTGCAGAACACATTTCTGAAAAGTCATTAGCTTACTATATCGTAGTGATTTTTTTTGCCAATTGCTTACTTATTCTTTTGCTTTAAATATACCTTGCTGTTATATGTAATGTGTGGTGCTGAAATTGCTTTCATTTATCAAAGATGTGAGTGACACAATGGATGCTTATGTACTCTGTCTGTCAAATCCATAACTGCTGCTAACTGAGCTAACTTCTGTTTTTCCACATGTTTCCTGGTTTTCTGTCAGCTTTCAGTCTTCCACGGGTCATTCAGTAAACACTACTCTGAGTGACTTTTTTGAGTTGCCATATGTCAATCACACTTATTTTCTCTGCTTTTTAGTAAGCAGAGAAAATAAGCTTGCTTTGTTTGGATTTGGCTGTCTTCTGCAGGACAGTGTCTTGCATTCTGTTTCATTCCTAGCTCATTTTTGCTTTTAGCTGGACTGTGGAAGAGGTTGGGGATCAAGGGGGAAGGAGTGTCTGATCAAAGTAAAGGAGGAGCCAAATAGAAGAGAGGGAGATAGCAGCAGGATTTGCAAGTGCTCTTTAAGCATATTCAATTTGAACTGATCTACTTAAAAAAAGGTGGGGATGGGGTAGGGGATGTGGGGAGGAAATTTGAATTACCTTAAAGCTTTCTTCAGCAAGCATTTTCAGGAGGTATTGTTACCTTAATAAAAACTTATTTTTTCTTCTTAATTGTATCATGACTATTTCTATACATTCACTATTTCTGTGGGGCGTGGGACTAAAAACCTTCTAAATGTCATTGTTTGGCATCTTCATTTTTTCCTAATAGGGAACAGATATGTCATTGTATTAAATATATTCTCAGTGCATTGCTGATCGGAGTAACCTGATGTAGCAGTTGTTTAGTGTGTATACTAAATTTGAGAAAGCCAGTGAGAACAAGAAGTTTCTTATATCAGACATGTAGGGTACAATAAAACATCCATCAACTATACTAATCATTCCTTTATAGAAAATACTCTTAAATGAATTTGTGGGTTTTGTTGTAGTTTTTAATAATATTTCAAGTACCACATTCCTCATTAGAGATGGGGGAGAGGAACCCCAACATGTCTTCAGTAGAGCTGGAAGAAGCATGTGTATTTATGTAGCCTCTTGCCAACCTTCTCACCTCCTCTGGGGACTCCCTTTGCTCTGAGTAAGGCTGGTGGGAGCTATACCCAGGAGCTGCTGTTCCTCTCCTGTCTGCTGCAGGGCGATGCATGGTCACTGACTTCAGACTAAACAAAACTCCCACAGATGACCACACTCACCTGGGCTTTGTGACTTCTATGAGTGTAATCTCTTTCTTTTTTTCCTTCTCTTATCCTTCAGCAATCTTCAGGAAAATCTTCAACTGAATGTGTTGCCTTTCAACCATGTGGTCTATGAAACTCCACTCCTGATGGTCCTTGCTTCATCTTTCTGTAGTGTTGCAGGATATCCCCTGTATTTGAAGAGCCTTAAGAGCCCCAAAATACATGTTCGGATTGAAAATGAAATACACGGCTTTCCACCTATAGTAATTTGGATTATTGCCTTTGCTATTTATTGGCAAAAATGCCCCTCTGAAATCTCCAGGAATGTTTTAGTTGATTATAACTGTATTTGTACTGCTGCACGTTAGTCACATAACAATATGCATTGGAGAAAACTTGTACCTGCTCTGGAAAGAGGAAGATGTTTTTGGGTATACATCATTCGCTGCTAACTTGCTCATGTCACAGAAGCTAACTTTAGAAATCAGACATATCAGTGATGGGACTGAATTTGTGTAACAAGCTTGGCAGTATTACTGCTTCTGTTAGGACACAAGCACAAGTAAATATAAGATGAATTCCAGAAATTGGCAAGTGACTCAAAGCAATTACGTGATAAACTGGTGCATTTTTTTTTTTACTTTTTTTAAATGTTAGAGCTGACAGACTTTTTGTTTTACCATTTTCTTGGAAAATGTAAATCCATTTCTTTCTCCTGGGATATTTCAGTAATAGTAATATGCTGGTAAAATAAACAGAATTTGGATTTTTGAAACAAGAAATGAATCAGAGCTAAGTACATAGGATAACAATATATCCTATAACAATATAACATTTGGAGAAACCACAAATAATCTTCAAAAGAAATTCAAAAGAAGTTAGATCCTTTTATCAAACATCAGAGGGATAAGCTTGTTTTCTTAGAATCTAACTGGAAGGGATTTTCCAAAGGATGTTAGAGATGAAAACCCCAATCCTGAACTTTCCAACTTTTCCACCTGACATGTAAAGTATATTTTTAATTTTTTTTCTAATTCTGGACATGAAAAGGGGCTTCTCCTTAGACTATTTCTGTTACTTTAGACTTGCTGTACTCAAGGGTTACTTATGAATGCATTTTGCTTTTATGGTTTCACAAGCATTTGAAATGAAGCTGATTATATATAGGTTACAGCACTAGTAATGTTTTTCTAGTTTTTAAATTTTGAAACTCATTGCCATGGATTGAATCTCTGTAAAATAATATATTTTTGAACCTTGCTTAGGATGTGTTGTCCCACCTAATTTCTCTTTCAGTGAAAGTCATTCAGTTTGCACAGTTATACCACTTTTAAAAGAAAAAAATAGTATTTTTCAAGAGGCATGTTGTCTGGTCGCACATGCCAATATTAAAATTAATGGATACAGAAGTTAATAGTAGGTACCAACAAAATAATGTTTTATGAAGTGTTAGAAGTCTTTCAGGACTCACTCAGACAGAAAAAAGGTTAAATTGCATTTACTTCATTGAAGGCTGACTTTTGAATTCAAAGGACAAGTGAGGTACAACTTGATCAAAACCCAAAATAGATTGGCTGGCACGCAGCTCAGTCTTATTTAAAATAAATGTTGATCTTGTTATAGTACTGTAATGCCAAGCCTGGGTCGAGAACCTGCAGGTTGCTGCCCAGACTTGAGAACTCATCCCCTCCCCACTGCTTTCTAACCAGCATCATTAGGTCATGTCTGCACTACATTTGTAGGCTCTGCAGGGTACAAATAATTCCTGTTTGACTGTGTTGGAAGGTACCTTGCTTGGCTCTTGGGCATTTTAAAGTAATAGTGACGCACAGGCTGATTGTGTCCATGTCTACTAATGTTTGTAAATGTAAAATAATTATTTAAGAATTTCTGTGTGTTGCAGTAGGATTTTAAGCTGTTTGAATTTGTCTTTCGGATACGTATGCAATCATACCATACTTTGTGAAATCATGATTTTATAGGGAACCAGGAAAAGGTTACCAAATGCATTTTAATTATGTGTATTATTTTTAGTGTTGTGTGGAGGTTTAATATTTTGGGGTTTTTTTTGAGTTGCCAAAGGTAAAGAGCTTGGAGTTGTAATTTACTTGCATGTAAAAGCTGCCCATTCTAGTCTAGCACTGGTAATCTAGTGTTTGGGCAAAGTTACTGTGCTGATCCACCATCCATGCTCACGCACATTGGCTAAGTACAGCCTCCAGGCTTTGTGTGAGCACTCGCTCTTTGACTTGATAAATTTGCCATGCTGATGACAAATGTATTTTTACAGTGTCTGTACTGGTGCACTGCTAGAAATAACTGAGCTGAGAGGCTATTTAAAATATTGCCTTCCTTTTTGTAGATCAACAGGTTTTTGAAACTGCATAAGGGATTTCAGTTACAGTTGAAGGAGCACCGTCTCAAGGATATCAGATAACGGACAGGTTTTTAGTAATGTTAATTATTTCCAGTGGGTGTTTGTAGCTCTCGAAACTGAGTGAAACAACAATCCTTGTTCTCTGCTACATACCATATGGCAAGAAAAGATAGCTGAAGTATTGGGACATAATGATAGAACAGAATTATCATGTGCATAAATAGACAGGTGTTCTTAAACACTATTCTTCAGGGGTAAACATTCTGTGCCATGATTGATGAAATTATATGAAATGAAGTTATATTGATTTTTATTTTTTATTAGTATGGGTTTGCAGAATGGTTGTTTTGAAATGTGTGGTATTTTTTCTGGTAATTTTAACAAGTTTGCCACGGACTACTCTGAACAGTAATTGTGCCCAGAGATCTAAATAGCAGCCCTTGATTTTCTTCCATGTTCATGAATGTAAGTTATATTTGGGATGCTCTTTATAAAAATATTAGAGAAATGTGTGTTTAAATTTCATTTACTGATTGACAATTCTTTACTCTAGTGGTTTCGATTAATCAAGTAATTTTCTGTATCTTATTCCCTGGCTTACTTGATAATTCCTTAGAAAACAAGTACTAAAATACGGTTACAGTTCCTGACACTTCTAAGGGCAGATTAATTTCTATAGTCCTCCCCACAAAAATCTCAAACCAAACAAATGTTTAAGTTCTTGCTAATGCTATCTGTGAAGCAAGGTGGCTTTGTTTTCTGGAGACTGATGATAAACAAAAGTTGGCAGATTTGCACTTGTCATCCTGCAGTTTGTGGCAAGTCCTTTACTTCTGCTGGCCTCAATTTCCATAAATTGTGTGTATCGATCCTTTTGGATCATCATGTAAAATCAAGTCTTCTGCTTCAGATCTACTATTACAGTGAATGTATTAATGGCAGCCATTTCAGAGTATCCTTTTAGTAAAACTTTAGTGATGTATTTGGGTAGTGGATTCAAGATGATGTTTGAAAGTTGTGCCAAAGGACGCTCTCCTACTTGTTAGGCATAGCTGCGAAAGCACCTTGTGTGCTTGGCTCTGAGCTTAAAGGCTATACTGAGCAGTCTTAGCAGGGACACCCTCATTCATTGGGGTGTATTCAGAGTCAGTGCTGCTATGAAGGTGTTTTATTTAGAAGGATTTGCAGGGGATCAGCTGATGCAATGATCAGTGGTGTGTAGAGAGGTTGTCAGAGAGTGTGCAACATCAAGTTCTGCATAAGCTCACTTTGAAAGCTGCCTGGCATTTTGGACTTAGCCTTTACTTGCGCAGGTTTTATTCTGATGCACTTCATGCAACAGTTCAGCATTCTTGTCTTTACAAACCTGTTGTAGAGAGTGAGGAGCAGGGTGTATGTGTGCTTCTAGTAGTGTCTGACTCATCTGATACCACCCCAGTGCATATAAATAGCACACAGAAGTATATAACATCATCTAACCTCTGATATTTGAGAAGATGAGTGAAACTGTTGGAAGAGTGGAAAATGCACTGAACTTTAAACCCTTCTGAAGTGTGACCAAGTAGGAAGTCTTGGCAATGGTATTGAGATAATAATGTTTTTAGCTACTTTTAGAAACTACATGTGTAGCACCTCTCTGTGCCTTGTTTCAGTGTAAAGAGGGGTGTAAAAATGTCTTCGTTACAGCCACAAGAAGCTTTGATGGTCAGTAGCTGCATCTTGGGAGGCAGGTTTGCCATCTGGAAGGTTTTCCTGGCTTTTACAGCTTAACATCATTCAGTCACTAAATGTATCTTACTTCTGTGAGGTACTGGTAGCTTAGGGATTGTTTTATGCTTATCCTTTTCTGTCACATCTGCCTGTTCACTTTATCTGTGCCTTCACATACGTGCTGTGATGTCCATTCCAAGCCACATGACTCTTACGTGTTGGAGCAATAAAGAACAACTTGTGAATGTCTTGTTTTGTTTTTTTTAATGGTGACTGTCAAACAGCAATAAAGTCAAGATGCAAATCATCTTTTGAGGGACCTGAGAACTTTTTGTCTTCCTGACAAGAGAAAGAGACAGTGAAGTACTATAGTTTTTTTCAAGATGTGTGTATTGTATCTCATGAATTTGACACTAACTATTGGAATCACAAACTCAGGTCTTTAGATAAATGCTAGCGGTGCATTTGAAAATGAGGGTCTGTGAGTGCTGGTATTTGTTTCATTAGCAGAGATATTTTAGGATGCTTAGCGTTTGATTGTGACAAATCCTTGCCTTGATTTATGGGGAGTATAGCTGGCTGAATTACTATCTAGGTTTGCTTTCTGCAAGCTGGAAATAAAGCTTCTGCTGCATCAAGTCTCTTCCAAAGAACTCCTTAGAAAGGTTAGGCCAAATTAATGGATTTCCTTCTTTGCTGCACCCTATGCTATAAGGCATTGTGGAGGCAGTGATTGTTTTGAATCATGTTGTTCCTACTGAAGAATCATCATCATTATCTTAAGGAATGAGTCTGAAACTTGGGGAAGCAGCAGTCTACACTTCTTTTTCCCATGGACTCTATATTCAGAGCAGTTCTTCAAAAAACAAGATTTTTTTTTAGAAAAAACAACTGCTACAGTTAATAGAAGTTGTTAATGTAACTTGTGAAACTGTATCATAATCAACTTGCAAGAACTTTGGAGTCACCAGCCTTCCCTAAAAGCAGAAGGGAATTGTCCTCTGCATTTTTTCCCCTTTTGCCTTACTTCATCACAATGAAAAACAAAATTAAACTAGAATCTTTATCTTCCAGTGAACCTCAAATTAAACATTCAGTGAAAAACCTAGCCTGGTATTTGGCAGCTGTACTTGGCAAAGAAGAGAAGATGTGGCTGTTGTTTCTGAACATTTTATTCTAGTTCTTGTGCTGTGTTGTATAAATGCATCCTTGCATGAGTGTGTGTGTGAGCTGGAAGCCTTTAGCTCTAGTATATTACGTGGCTGATGCCAGGAGGAGGAGAGAATATATTCTTCATTAAGACAAGCTGCATCTTCAGTAAGTCAGAAAAATGAAACATAAGACTTATTTTAAGGGTATGTTTTCTTGTTTGTCTTTTCATGCAAAAAAGACGCTATTATGTTGCAGTAGCAATGCATTAGTAAGTAGAAACTGATGTTTGATCTGCCAAGTGTACAAGCAGACATTGTGGTTATGAGACCAAGGCTGTGTGCAAATGCCAGTACTTATGCATGTACATTCTGTTTTGCATGCAAAATTAATGTAGGAGGAGTAATATTGGCGAAATATGAGCTTTGTGTTTGTTAGTAACTTTATTATGTACCACATCATGAAAATGCCTCCCGTTACCATCACCTGAAATAGGGACCTATGAAATGCATTGCCTGAAGTTTTACAACTACCTCAGTTATTAACCACTGCTTGATGAGCTACTGGTGTTAGTAGATTTGGATTGATGCTATTGGCATGTTAAATTTAACTGTGAAATCTTTAAAATACCTGAATGGCTCAGAACGTAAAACAAAGTAATGGATGAAGTGTTTGGTGCCTTGGCTTGGATCCAGCTTGGTGTCCTAAATGAATGCATCATGAAACCACAACGGATCAACCCAGATTTACAAGAGTGATGCAGAAGAGCCCTGAAGCTAAGCCAACATAGTGATTGAATTAGCTCCTGCATTTAGAGAGGCTTCTCCCTCCAGGTCAGACTTCTAAGCACTGATGGGCTTGTGTGGGGAACTCGCAGTTACAGACTGAAGTATGCCTACATTTGGGAGGAAAAGAAATCTTAGAGCTTCAGAACTTTTAACTTTGACAAGTGTGACTGATTTTTCTTTTAGGGGGAAAGGGGAGAAATACTGTGAACATTTCCATTAGTGGTGCTTTGGTCAAGGACCTGCCAATCTTCCCAGAAATATCTGTTCAAAATTTGAAACATTTTGTTGCTGTGGGGTTGATAAGTACCTTATGTATTGCCCACCTTCATACAGTACGTGGCTTTTTCTTTTAGTAAATAATAACTGTACTGTAGTGTGATGCTCATAAATGGGATGATTTTGCAGATATCTTTGTGTACAGGTGCAAAAGTACAGCATCTGTGATCTCTTCTCTACTTTATTTTTAATAAACTGATTTTATAGGTAAGTAAGTGTCAGATTAAAGACAAGACGTGGTGGATGACCAGAAGCATTATTCTTTTTGAGTAGTCATGTTTTTAATATAGTTTTGTTTTTCCAAGATGCAGGGAAATAGTGATTAAAAAGCAATACTGGGACGTGAAGTGTGTCTTTATTCTAGAGATTTGTATCATGACAAAATCTGTTTCAAAGAGATACTGGGGACATTTTAAAAAATAAATTCTACAATTCATGTTTTTAACTGGTACCCTCACATAAGATACTGTTAAGTTCCAGCAACTATTTTTTTGATGTTAGTGCTATATGCAGTTGCTGTTTATGTACACTTCGATACTTCAGTAACCAGATATCTCCATTTTTGTTTCTCAGCATGATGTATCACAGACTTTGCTCAAAGCAACTCTGGACAGTGTGGTTGAAGAGTGTGTCAGCTTTGTAGGAGTTGATATTAACATCTGCTCAGAAATACTATTAAGGTGAGTGAAACATTTTCCTATTCCAGTAATTACATGGCTCTGGATCACAGAGTCTCTGTTTAGTCTGCCATCTGACTCAAGCTCAGCTGGAGCAAATGGCTCTTGTGTTAAACTTCCAATTACATAAAAATGACACAGTAAGACAGTATTTCACTGAATCATTAAGAGTCAGGTTTTAAGGGTATGTGTGATTCTCCAGGGTAAAACTATTTTTCAGAGAAAAACAGATATTTAAATAATTTTGAGCCAATGCTGCAAATTTAGAAAAATGTGATATAAGTAATATGTATTTTTACATGGAGAAAGGGATTTTCAAATGTACTTTGTCTCTTAGAAGGTATTTTTATAGGTACTTCTAAGGGGAACAGGTTGTAAAACTTGGGCGAGAAAAGGAGAAAAGGAAAGATTTAAGAGGAAACTTGAAAATTTTATCCCTTTTTACTGTTTGTTTTTTGTTAAATAGTTATGCCATGTTTACTTGAAAAATGTTCTGGACTTTATTTTTCTTGGTTGGAAACTAAAAGCTCATTCTCTCTTAAGTGTGTAGAATTCAGTATTGTTTAGGCGACAAACTCTCAGAAGAGCAAAAAGTGCTGCTGTCATCCTCCATAATAGGAGGGGAAGGAAAAGAATGTCTGTAATCATCTGTCCATATTCTTCTATAATATTACCGTCCATAATCAGTAATGAAAATGATATTAGGTATGAAAGTTAGGAAAAATGCATTCTTGCTAGCTCTATATTTTAATTTTTTAGCCCCTTCGAATCTTTCTTAAAAACATCTTTCCATATTTTGGAAGAGGCTCTCTTTCTGTTATTTTGGTTTTCCACTTTCTCTTTCATGTGGTCTAATTAACCTGACGTACAATTTTTCAAGTCTGCTGTTCTGTGTAGATGCAGCCTTAAGTTTCCTTCAGACATACAGTTTATGAGATTGTCACCCTAGCTAGACTGCAGCATGAGCAGAGCTTTCTGCTTGTGGTTTCTCAAGCATCAAATACACTTGACACGTAGTACATAGGGAGGGGATGACAGTGCTACAGTATTTACAGTACTGCTGAGTATTGTGCTTGAAAGACCTGAGATCATCAGGGGAAAATTCTGTCAACTGTGTAATGTTCCTTTGTCAGTGTAAATAAGATGGATTTCTCAATGTTTCTAAGAAATTTTTGAAGAAAATTCCATTCCTAATGATTAATATTCTGTCTGTGGTTAAAGGTGTGTCCCTCTAATTTCATTCTGCACATTCGCCAACTTTGGACTATTATTTTAACTTTTGCATGGGTATGAGAATAATGGAAAGATTTTTTCTGTTTTTCCTTGAGATTTTATGACTCTTGCTGGGTTTGCTGGTGGTGTTTTTCTAGAATCAGTTCATGCCATTCCACGAACAGGTCACTGCTGCTGCTGACTTACAGCACTGGCATCTGATATATAGAGCCTGGTGGGTGACATTTCCTTCTCTAGTGCCAGGAGTAACTCCCCACGAGAGCTCTTTTCTCTTTTTTTATGATTAACATACTCCACACACAGAAAGTTTTACTCACATGTACGTACAGAAAATGTGCAGCAAGGCCACCTCTTCCTGAAGGAACTTGGCTAACTGCTGTTGCACTTCACAGGTAAGTTCTTGGCCAGGTCCAAGTTACCCTCAGAGCAAGTCATGCAGTCTTTTGTCAGCTGCTTTTTGTTTCAAGAACAGCTGAGAGAAAAGAAACAAGCTTTGTGGATCAGTTAAATTGTGTGAGGAAGGCAAGCTGCTCCCAGCCACTCTCTTTCTGGATAGCAGACGTGAGCCCTTCATGTTTCAGCAAGGTGTTTCAATACCATTGGAAGAGCTGAGAGGGGGCTGTTCTTACAGGAACGATTTATCTGTTCTGAACCCTCCTCCCACGCTGTTTCCTGAAGAGGGCAGCTGGGGGCAGGCCATAAGACATGACAAATTGAATTGGCATTACGGAAATAGCCAACAGATCATAAATTACATGTCCCTGGCTTACTAGTTAGGCATGTACAGAACCAGATTGCTGCACAAGGTTTTGTTGACTTGAGTGGATTCCTTCCGTAGAACTAAGAGAAGGGATCCTTTTTCAGATGATGCCTTTGGTCTGGGAGTATATTTGCTAATTTCTTAGCAGTTTTAAAGTTTTGTAAAACAGATTTTCTATAGGAATGTGTATCCTTGTAGTGGGTAGCACTTGCATTAATGACTGTTCAATGGTAATAAAAGTATTTTGTATATTTTTTTTAGACATATTTCAGGACTGAATACTAACAGGGCTAAAAATATAATTGAATGGCGAGAGAAGAACGGACCATTTATAAACCGAGAACAGCTCAAAGAAGTTAAAGGTTTGGGTCCCAAAACCTTCCAGCAATGTGCTGGCTTCATCAGATTCAATCAAGAATACATAAAGACTTTTTGCAGGTAATAGAGATTTTAACTGTTCTGACTAAATTATCTGAAATACTATGAGAAGACTTTCCCCTGTTCTGCTTTGTATTCATGCTTGAGACTCAAGGAATCCTAGACCACTGTGCTCTAAAAGATAACAAATTAACTTGTTGAAGTCGATGGTTGAAGATGGTTCTTCCTCTGAATAGTCATGACTTATTAGCCTAGTCTTCTAAGTCAGGGTTTTGATAAATATGTAAGTTTAATTAAAAATGTTGCCACTGAGTTGGTAAAAGAAATTTGTTATGCAGCTGTGTTGGGATCTGAGATATTAAAATGTTAAGCTTGTGTTTCAGGCATAATCTAGAGATCGGTAAATTAATTAATTTAATGTGGTAAAGATTATTCTGCCGAACTTAATGGTAGTAAACTAGTGCAGATTTTTGGAGTTTCAATTTCATTACCTGGAGAGAGGAAGTTGAGTAGCTGCCTAGATCAAACTGTGTCTATGTTATACTCCTGTGCCTAGCAAGTGTGATGTGCCTGTCTTCTGTCTGAAATGTGTGAGGCCTTTTCCCAAGTCTAGCGTGTCAACAGTGCGTCATCCTCTTCCCTGTCATCTCATTCCCTGATCCTGTACCAAGTCTTCTACTCTTTCAGCCATTCATAGTGCTCCTCTTGACCTTTCTACAACTGAAAATGCCCTTTCTAGCATGATGTCTCTTCTCCTGTCTTTTCTCATTTCTCTTTCCAAAATAAAGAACTAAGAAAGGGCACGGTGGTAGTACCATCACCACACTTTTGCCACTGGGTCTTCTCAGAAAAATATTTTCCTGGGAAGCACATGCTATTTTTCAGCCAACACAGTGCTCAGAAGCAATACTGTATTTCAGTGCTGCTGGCCGAACAGCACACGCGTAACTTCCAGGCAGGACGTGGGCACATAGGGACTGGCTTCCTGCCCGGGTGGAAGGTATACAGATTGGTTGCCCATCTGGCAGGGAGGCATAGGCTGCAGGCCAAATGGTGCTTGCTGTAAGCATCAGAAAACCAAAGAAATTGCTTCCAAAGCTGTCTATGATTGATAGGTCTTACCTTGTACAGATCTGTTCTAGTTTCTCTAGTTTATGTTGCAATACAACCAATGAAAGGAAGGCTGATGGCTTTTTTTCCCCCCCTCTAAATGTTCACTGGTGAAATGTGAACATTGTTTTTGGGGATTTTTAACCTTCCTGGAACATGATTCTGATGTTAGTCAGATTCCATAAAACTTGGGAGCACTGTATAACCTGAGAAATGGATTTTGAGGCCAAAGTAAAGCTCTAAAACTACTGCCTCCACAACACTTCTTGTGGGTCCAGGTGACATAACCAGAGGCTTTTGAAATGAACTTTGAGGTTTCATTTTTATCCTTTCTAATCATGTTGATGACTTTAGAATGCTGTATGAAATGATTTTAATGTTTTTTTCTTGAAATTTAACACATAGTGTTTATTTTAAAAATTGATATGGAAGGAGGAAATTATGTCTTTATTTCTGCCAACAGTTGATGAGTGGAGTCCAAAATGCCAGTGCTAGTTTCAGGTCCTTCAGTGCATTCTCTTTTGTCCTCCAAAAGCAGGAACCACTTGTGATTCAGGAAACAGAAACAAACAAAGAGGCATGAAAGGAACATTTGCAGTATGTGTCATTTGATGCCTTTACTGTATCCTGAGAAGTTTTTTTGTTTGAGGGAAACTTCAGGGGAAAAAGTGTGTTGGTTTTGTGTGTGGACACTGGACCAGGATCATCTTTGTTGAGAATGACATGTCTGTTTTTGATTTCTGGCAGTAATAAGAAAAATGAACTTGGAAGTCGTGCACTTCTGACTAAAGCAGGTGCACTGGGTAAAAAGAAGAGTAAACCAACACCATGTGCCTTGCTACTGCCCAATCCTTTGGATCAAACTTGTATTCATCCAGAGTCTTACAACATTGCAATGAGGTAAGTGCTGGGAAAGCTTTTGAACCATTGACACCATCAATTTTTAAAATGAAAGTACTGATTTTTCTGACAACAGCCTGCTCAGCCTTTAGAGACAAGAATATTTATATTAATTTGAAACACCCTTTCTTCAGGAAGAAGGTATGCTTCAGATATGTGAGCATATGTCATTACTATGGGCCTTTAAAATTGAATTCTGATATTGCAAGATCTAATTAAGATGTATATGTATCTAATTTATATATATAAGTTCCCAAATACATGAATACTATGATTTTTTTACTAAGTGGCTAAAAGAAGAGAATGGTTTTTGTGTATGCCAGAAAAAAGTAATTAGGAATCCATGTGTGCCTCTGAAATACTACTGTAAGCTGTGATCTTTTCTATCAGCAGCCCTGGTTGAAGTTTGACTCTGCTTCTCCTCTTCAGAAAACATAATCTCCTACTATAAATGGGCACATATTTATTTTCAAGTGATTTTTGCTGAACAGGTTCTTTTCTTAAAAAGTAATGAAGCTAATTTCACCAGTAGCTAGTTGCTTTAAGATTCTTATGAACTCTGTTGAGAATATTATGCCTGGACAAACAAACTCATGCTTCCTGTTTTATAAACAAAACCATCTTTAAATCTCTGAGAGAGATGCTGAATTTCTGAATTCACAAAGCTTGACTTTCTCACCTAAAAGAGTCATACAGGATCTTGCATTTTTAGGACACTTTCCCTTCAGTGTGTACTCTGTTCTCTCTTCCTATCCATAGGTCTCCATGCTTTCCTTCATGCAGTGCACTTTTGTTTCCATCCTCTCCCTGGCACAGTTCATTCTTCTTTGTGCCTGATTCTAGGACCCACTGTGCAATGTCCTGGTAGAGTCTATTGCAGTTGTGCGTTGTGTAGATAACTTTGGTTTCTTCTTTTCCATGACCATTTCCCTTTTTTTCTTATGCATCAGCATTTGTCATTAAGTCTCTGCCCTGTGTAGCTGTGAGAAAAAAACATCAGTCAAGGTCCTGATCTTAATGATCTTACGTTTAGTAGGTGGTTTATAGAGTATGCAGCTTGGTCACCCCAACTGGAGATTATTCAATGTAAGTGAGTTAATGTGAAAAACAAAAATAAATCGGTTATTCAAAAATAATTTTGATTTTCAATATTGAATTTATTTCAATTTAAATTTCAAGTACTCAGATTTTAGTTTTTAGCTTTCCAGCCCTGGTACACTAATAACATCATTAGTAAAGTGGTCACAATGCTACCAACCTTGCTTAAACACTGATATGGAAGGATTGCTTTAGACAGCAGAGAAGTATATGCAGTTAATGGTGGAATACTACAATAATTTCCCTCCATGTAATATTTTCACAAAGGTTGGTCAGAAAATAAAGGATTGTGACTTTGTTTCCAGAGCAGCACAGGTGACTTTTATATCTGAAGTGGTGAGTGGAATTATTACTGCGTAGGGTAGAACAGATATTCACATACAGCTGAAATTCTACAATTTTAGTAGGTATCACAGATCATATAATTGTGATTTCAAATTTGACTGGGAACCCACCACTAGCACTATTTTAAAAAAATAGAATAAAAAAATTAATGAGCATTACTTTTACATATCAACCAAGATAGTGGTTTGAGTTCCAGGCTTATGCACGTTTCAGCAAGGGGGCTGGTACCTATTGCACAGACAGCACTGCTTAGAAGGTACCTTGCTGAGTCTTAAAATGTGCACAGCTGCAAACTCAGATTTCGCGAGCTTCTAAGCCAATGCAGAGGTGTTACATGGCTGAAGACCAGTGTTAATCTATCCCATCATCTCTCTTTGGAAAATGCAAGTATTTTACTGTAGATTTCCAGCAGTGCCATTTGCTGTTCTCTGTTTCTAACCAAACACTTTGCCTTCCTACACTGAATTTTCAGATGAAATATTAAGGTCCAAATGTGTGTTATAGATATCGTACCATACAGGATTTTGTTGTGGGTTTTTTTGGGTTTTTTAATGCAAAAGAATATAAGTTGATTACAAAGCAAATATAAAACAACAATTACAATATCTACTAATGAAACACCAAAGCTAATAAGCATAGCATGTCTCTCTGTAACTAACTGTATCAGTCTTTTCTGTATCCTTTGGGCTCTTTCTCTGTTGTCTTACTTTTTACATTTATAGTATCTCTACACATAGTATGATTGGTGGGGGGAAAGTCTCTAAGTGCTTTCTGTGCTTTCTGTGAATGCACTTTATGTACAATAGTATTTGTATTTTTCTTTTTCGTGCAATCAAAAGGTAAAAGCTTGTTAAATATGAAGGTGATAACTTTCATGGTATAGATTGTATGCCTATGCAGCAACTTGATATCACAAAATGATGTGGGGAAGGGGGCAAATATGTTTAATGTTTTTTCATGGCAAATAGCTGTTTTGAGAAAAGAAAATACAGCTCTGCAGCAAACTGACAAAAGCCAAGATATGTAGTATTAAAAATTGACACTGGTGACATAAGGACTAAATGTAAACCAGACATCCTCCCCTCAAGCAACTAATGCTATAATTTAACAATGATTATATATTTTAAATGACTTCTCAAAAAAAGCATATGAGCTGCTAAGCTTCTCAAAACTTATGAAAACAGCTTTCCAAACCTTTTTTCCTCCCTAAATATGAATTAAGAAAAAAATTTTACTAGGAAATCAGACTGCATGAAAGATTCAGTCCAAAGCTTATCGAGGCTGTTGGCAAGTTTTGCTGACAGGTAGTGGATGGGACTGGGCTTGTAATTCCCTTTTGCTGAGCCTACGTTCGTGAGAAAGCTTTTGAGAGCCTGAAGATCAAATCATGTTCATGGTGTTGGTTGGAGGTGCCTTACGGAGCTTAGCCAATATCTGAAAGTCTTTCTAGAATGTTAGAATTAAACTAGGTTAAAACCAATTGATAATTCTTATAACTTAAAATAAAATGCATGAGTAAAATTGAAACTGTTAGATGTAGGTTAGAATCAGTATTTAATAATAAAGTTTCTTAAATAATACATCTTAATGAGTTCTGTGGCTCTAGTGCTATCAAAGTATTTCTTGCTGCTTTTCTGTTATTACACTGAACTTTGTCAGGGAGTGTGTCAAGTTCACAGATGGATCTGTGCTGCCAAAGGGCAGAATTGTCTTGAATATGACCAGATTTGATCAAAAATACGGTATTACATACCTCTTACAAAAATTAAAATGTATGGAATTGCTGCTACATAAATGAATCATAAAGGCTTCCTCATGCAATGCCTACCACATCTTGCTATGAGAAAGTAGTTTCTGAAAGTTTTATTGGATTAAAAGTTTTCATGGAAAATTGCATTTATTTTTAAATGAAATAAGATGGTGATTTTTATCCACTGCTTATAGCCAAATTACCCAAAGGCAGCAGTCTACATTGCAGATTTATGACATGCAAAATTATCAGTTTTTAAAACAATGTTTTTGAGGGATAGAAATTTACCAAAATTTGAAACCACTAATTTTCTTTTTCAGGACTATTTTGTAACTTGAAAAGCAAATCCATTAAAGAAAAATATGGTTAAAAGAATTACTCCCAAGTGGTGACTTTGGTTGCCAAACTTCAGGCTGGAGCCAATTTCTAGGGCTGATTTAGAAACCCCTGAAAAATAAGGTTTTTATAATGGAAACACTGATGTAATCTTTACTACAGTGGCACAAATGGTGCTGGTATGATTGATTTATGGCATTTAAGCATCTTAACTTAAAATCTTTCCAATTTCTGTAAAATAATTGGAAAATATCCTACTAGTGATTTAACATGCTCTGCAGAAAATCAAAGCATTTTTGTTCATGGTTTCCACACTGTCAAAACTTGGCTTTGTCATGTGTAGTGATCAAACTTATGAACACCTCAAAATATTATGAATCGGAATTTCCAAAAAGTTAAATAAAAACCTCAAAACTTTATAGACAGCCTATTTTCCTGCAAAGCAGAACCATGCTTTAAGTTTCTGAAAAGCCTATATGTGAAAACCAGTTTATAGTGGCAGAATCTTCTACATACAATTAATACAATATGTAGAGCATATCCAATTTCTTGTTACATATTGTTAAAGAATTGGTAGGAAAACCAAGGAAACATTTAGGAAGTCCCCAAAAGTTACAACCAGGTTATGCTTATAAACCAAAATGTTGGAAAAAAAATGCAATGTTTTTTCTTTGTTCTGTCAGTCTGCTGCGTGCAGTTGGTTTCATGTGACTGGATTTTAACATTTGCTGGGGTTTTTTTTATTTAAATCTCATTAAAATGCTTTTTGCAAAAGGTTGGCACTCAGAATGTGTATTTGCTGCTCACAGATTGCAGCATCTGGCAGACAGGTTGTATTTTAGCTTGACCTAGAAATAGAAATGTTTGCCAATATAAAAGGTCTAAAGCTGTGATTTAGGACAACAGAGGTGAGGATCTTCCTTGGCTAATTACCCACTTTCAGGACCTTGCCTGGTAGAGGCCAGTCCTGCTCACTGTGGTTGGTTATGCCTTAAGGGAAGTTTTTGACATGCTGAGCAGAGTCATTTGCAGTGAAGATTAATGTCTTGCCATTCTCTGTGTATTGATAATGCTGCTCGATATCTTCAGAAGGAGTTCGAAGTCCCAAGAGAATTCAGCAAGCGCTCGTTCCTGTGCTTTTTCTTCACTGAAACAAAACACTTCGATATGGCACTCATTTCAGCAAGGCATTTGTGTTGATAACAGTTTATATTCCATTGTACCCCAGTCAATCATTTTTCAAATATCCCTGGTGTTTCTTGTACTCTGCATGGGTGGACGTAACAGCTGATCCATAGTATCTCATTTGCTTTGCTGAAAAGCTGCATTTGCTGGCTTTGAAGGCAAGTTACTTGCACATAAGAAAATGCAGAAGAAAAACTGTTAATGAGGCCACCAAAAGAAAGATATTTTTCTTCTCCTGCCCTTTATGCAACTGGAAGCTTGTCGTTTGATGGCATTTCCAGCTCTGTGGCAGGCTGGCTTGCCTCTGTCCAGATCCCCTAGTTGTCACTGAACAACTGAGGCAATGCTTAAGGTGAGTAGAAATCAGGGAGGGAATTATTACTTAGTATGGTATTTGAGCAATGAAGACTAATTGTTGTGTTCTATTTAATAATGCAGTCTACATGTGAATATTTTTACAGAGGATAGGAGTTGTTACTGTCATAGGAGGCTTTTCCTTACGAAGTCATCAGAAATGTCTTTTGTCCACTTGAATTGGCCTGTACTTGCATGTACACACGTGTGTGGGTATTCAAGTTATTTAATGTACAGACTAATACTTAATAAAGTCTTAAGTTTTGGGGTCTTTTTAAAAGAAACTCTAAAACGTTAAACCCGGTCAATTAATGAACCTTTATGACTATTTCCAATAGCCAATGTCCAGCCCTAATTAAGGAGAACACTTGCAGAATTGTGGCCATTAAGTATTATAAATAACAGTTCATATTCATCATTTTAGAAGGTCAGTTCATTCACAAGTTTTACTACTAAGTTAGGTAGATTTTCAGAGGCCATATTTTAGTAAGTTATCTTGTCAGTAAACTGAAGAGCAGAAAAATCTTTCACTGCCAATTGCAATCCAATAAAGACATTTTAAAACTTTAATGTGTTATAAAATACAATTAACAAGAATGATCAGAAGAACTTGGAAATAAAGGAGAAATATGCTCCATTTACACTATAAATACTAGACCCATAAATCAAATGTTATTTTTAATTTGTTGAAATTTTTGGAACTTACATAACTTCCCGCTAGTTGCATTTAGAAAAAAATATGGGGCAAAACCCCCAACAAGGCCTTTTTAAAGGAATTATCTCCTTTAAGTGTAGTATACTAGTTCGTTGTGGATAACTAATCATGTTTCACTATTTTGTATCTCGGGTTGCACTCCAGTTATGTGATATATCAATAGTCATGAGAACAGCCAACAGCAGCGTGCCTAATGGTATGGGAGCAAAGTGGCTTTGCTGCAGTGGAACTGTGTCTGAATTTCTTTTCTCATTTAGAAACTCATTGTTTCTTATAATTTATATGTTCAAAATATCATAAACTGAGTGGTTTCTGCATGCAGTAAATAATCTACATTATTAATAATTTATGCATTTGAAGAAAAATATATTGGTTAAATAACTTTGTCTGGCTAAACCACATAAGTAGTTTTAGATATATTTGAATCTTTAGCTCTCTGTGTCCTGCAATTAATTACAGAGAGTAATGCACAAATATTTTTTGATACATAGTCTTCATCGGTAATCAAAAATTGAAGATCCATATCACTGGTGAGAACAAGAGCAGTCAACATCTGCATTATACAAATACTGCTTTTGCACTTCAAAACATTACTAAAACATAAATGTCTGCATAATTGAAGTTTGTTACTGTCATAAATGTACGTTTTACCTAACAAAGAGCATGCTAATGCAGAGTTGTTTTGTTTTCAGAGTGATTATGTTGCTTTACCATTAATTCATGTGTGCACTGTGACACGATGTAATGGCGTATCATGTTGCTTTAATGTAATGAATCCAGTACTCTCAGCTCTTAAGTCGTGTTGCTGGAAATGATTACATAAAACAGAAATGACTGTGACTAAAGCCCTTGCAAAGCTGTAGAACTCCTGCACATTATAAGAAGCTTTTTGGGGGGCGGGGTTAGAGTAACTTCTTAAAAATTTGCTGTAGGCTTCCCTTGGTAAAATTTTTACTCTTTTCTGACTTGTTTTTTTGCATTCCAGTGAAATTTGCATTATCTTTTAAGCATTGCAAGGGCTGTGCTATAATTTTGTGCAGATGTGTATGTTAAGTGAACATGATGTGCTTATTTGTTACATTTATGCTACTTTTCTTTCTTTCTTTATCTGGATAAGATGGATGAAATTATGTATTAAATAAAAACATCGGTCATTTATCCATGACCGTTCTCTGCGGGTCCTGTCAGACTGCAAAGATTGCTTTGAAACTAAGGTGATTGCAAAGGTTTCTGAGTGTTCTCTAAATCTCAAAACGATAAAACTCAAAGTTCTAAACTGTTTAAATTTCACCCTGATCTTCCTAAGACTCTGGCTGCTTTTATCTGCGTTGATCTACATTGAGCAGAAAGTTCACCCTTCATTCAGATACTCAACCTTTGAGGAAGTAAGGATAATACATGTTTTAAGAATGACCTCATTTCAGAAAAAAAGTCTCATCTTCCGCATTTCTGTTAACTTTTCTTTAGGTTTTATCTTTCTAGTAGATAAACATAGCACTTGAGCTACTGCAATGTATTATTTATTTCACATATGTAGCCAGGAAAATACTTTAAGGGCTTTCATTTTTGCACGGGTCATTCATGTTCTTATGTTGTGCAGCTGGAGCTGTCATTTACAAATTGTGTGACTGAGATATTTAAAGGATTGTAGTGAGATAGTTTAACATTAAGAAGATCAAAATATTTAAATTAAGGGAAACCTCTTTTTTCCCCCATAGCCATATCCCAGTGTTACTACCAACTATGTCTTTTTTTTTTTTCCTGACCTTGAAATAACTCTTGAAGGAAGTTGTTGCATTGCTTTTTTAGTAAGGGAAAAATGAACTTTGTTCTTAGTGATGGCATTGCAAAATAGAAATTATCAATATAATGCAACACTATTCAGTCAGAGACTTGTGCTTTATATTGATTTTTTTTTTTTTTTAGCCCAAGTGCCCTCGGGCTATGTTCATTTGAGTAAAAATGATACATTAAATATATAATTAGATTCAACAGCATTTCTAAAACTAACTGCATCTGCAAACACTAAGAAGTTACTTTAATTTGGAAATACTTTAATACATAGGTTTTACCAAAACCTATCCTAAAAAAGTGAGAATTTCCAGAATAGAAATAATAATGTTTCTTATAAAGAATATTTATTCTCTGTCTATGTGCATGCTGGGCTTTGTTACAGTGCTCTGTTTTGCCTGTGATATATAACTCATAATTCTGAAATATTCTTAACAAAATGCCTGATTTTTGGAACATTAAAATTCTGTAGAAGTCGGTGGGACTTCTCATGTACTTAGACTTGGGCACGTGTTTAAGCAATCATCTTCAGGTGGACCCAAAATTTTACTGTGAGCAGTAACCATGTTAGTAAGTTAGTTATGCAACTGTAACTGATAATATAGGACCCAAACCTAGGACCCTTTCCTAGATGAGGAATCCTTTATAATTTCAGATAAATGCTTTGGGATGTCCGGAGGGAGGCGGTTGCAGGGGAAGGAGCAGGGTGGGAAACACCTTCCATGGATTGTGCTTGAAGGCTCAGGCACTTGGGTTGTGTCCTGGTTTGGGCTGGTTTTCTTTCCAGCAGTGTGCACGTAACACCGTTCACTCTGATTGCATTATCCACACGTTTGACAGCTTTGTACGTAACAGGGATTTTTTAATATACATTGGTGGCTGTTTCATGTGGTTGTACTTACTAGTGGTGAAACCCACCCTGTGATCAATTTACGGAGTCAATGCGAAATTTCTGTGAAATCCTAATGGTGAGAAAATGTTAGTTGGATGTACTCAAGCTGAGTTTCCATTTGAAGTGAAATAAAGCCAAGTACGTGAATGTCAGCAAACTTGTTTATAGGGGTGGGTGGTAAAGCATACATTATTTAGAAGGTTGAGTCATGAGGCTGGTCGGGTTTGTCATGTTACATCTGGCACGTCAGTCAAAGCTGGGGCAGCTGCTGCCTGTCACTAGTGCTCTGGTGGGGCATTGTCCGGCCTCCAGCGTTAGCAGCCCCCAGCAGCCTGGGGAGGAGCGCTTCACCTGGGTCTGGGCTCATTTTCAGCATTATTGCAACCACTTTTGGGGCTCCTTTGGGGCCAAAAGAAGGTGGTTTTGCTTCACAGAACATCTGATATTTTTCGTATCTATCATTAGACAAAATATTTGAGTAGTAGTGGTGAGGTTTGTTAGTTTACAGAAAAGAAAATTGCACTTGATACTATAAAACATTTTGCCATCTGTTTTGCTACATGCTTTGCTTCCAAACCACCTTAAACTACTTTAAAAAGTGATGTCAAAAGTCAATATGCAGTCAAAGCAAAATTCAGTAAATATGGAGAACAGCACCATCCACTGAGTCCTTATTAATTTCCATCATACATTGCCACATGAAAGATGCATATGCACTAAAAAAATTAGTGAAAATTCTATTTATCACTACTAAGAGCAAATCTCTGCGTTTGAGCTACGAGTACACTTAAGTCACTATGCTTGTACTTGAATTTAGTAAAGAAGTGGAAGTCCTGACAGCCAGTTGTAACAGATGTCCTCCTTTAGCAAAATTAATGGACATTTTTAAGTGAAGCTTTGCCCTTATGCTCAAAGATGAATTTTGTGATTTACTGAAAGTCAGATATTGCTCTAATTATATCTCTTCAATTTATATTTTGTCAAAAATAAATTTAGTTTTGTATTTCAATCCATATAACTTTCTATTGCTCACCACCTGAAATAACCTCAGTTGGGTTCCTCGGGTTAAAAAGAGGAAACAACAAAACAAAACCAAAAAACCCTCTGGGTCTCCTGACAAAAAAAATACTACCCTCAGGTTTTGATAAAAGCACAGCATGTATTTTGGCGGGGGAAAGAAGGTTGAGTACCAGGGGCTTTTGCTTTTTTATGGAGCTGGAAGGTCTCCCACCAAGTTCTGACATGAGCCTGCTGGTCAGCTCTTCTTTTGAGACTTGTGGTTTACACCTGTTGTGAAGCAGGATAAGGAGAGGAAAAAGGGATCTCTTTTAGGAATTTGGAAGGAATGTTTACTCAGACTCTGGAGGACAGGGACATTAATTTTACCTCTCTGCTGCAGTAGACGCCATGCAAAAAAAAAAAAAGTCCTTCCCGCCCACAATAAGGGGCATGATAAAGTAGGGTAAAAGAGGCTTATTCATGGTGAGATGCAGATCAGGGCAGAGATCACATGTCAGGACATAATTATTTAGAAGTATTTCTTTTCAGCTTTTTAGATACCAGTCCAAATTTTCTCAGTCTACAATGTGTGACAATAAGGAAAGATAAGGGTGTTTGTGTTGTGTGACTGCTTTGACTTAATGATTACCTAGTGTCTGAAAAACTAATTGTTCTTAATCGTGAAGTTCACAGACAAGAGAAGTATTTCATGCAAAGTTTTTCTTAAGTTGGGTTAAAGATCCTTCATATTAATTTAATATTTTGAGTGTTCATGGTTGCTTTACTAAATTGCATTCATTTTAATTTGAATGAGAGTGACAATTACAATAACATTGTTATAGAACTCTCACTGATTTCTAGGGAACTTTCATGGTGAAAGACATCGTTCAATAATAAAGGAATTAGGTTTTACTGTGAGATGAAAGAATTGGTCTGAGAAGAGATTTTAATTGCATTTTAATATTTTGCTTCTAGTTTTGCAATCTGTTCCAGAAGATACACGTATACAGATGGACTCTAAGTTCCCATTTATGTGTCAAATCAGTGATGAGTTGAGAGGATATGCACTTGAGAAACTGTTCATATTTTTTTTATGAGAAGTTTTGTTCATGCATCAATGAAAAAGTGATAGAGCAAAGGTTCAGTTCTCACTAAAGGATGTTACAAATCTTTCTATCTTTGAACTTCCTAGGTTTTTATCTCTCATTGGAGGAAATGCAAATGACATAGGAAAATCAGATATGCAGCAAAAAGTAAATGCGGTAGTTCAAAAGGAAGGACTGGAAGGCACAGCCAAAAGGCTCAATACCACCGTGCACACACTGCAGCTGATCATTGATGGTCTCACTCAGCCTGAAGGCTACGACATCCGGACAGGTAAACCTCAGTTTGGAAGGCTGTAATCTCAGTTTGCTTGTTCTACATATCAGTTTTAAAACAGAACATTTTCTTCTTCCAAAATCAGTAGTAGATTTTTATGGACACGTAACTCCATTTCTTTTCTCAGTCAAGGTAAAGGCTATATCATAGTCAAATGTTTCTTTCCAGTTTCGTAGGTAAGGAGTGTGAATCCTGTCTTAAATCATGTCATTTTCAGTCAGAGGAAGGGGAGTCGTATGGCTGTTAACAAATGAAATAGTTTCAGTATGTTGACTCTCTACTGTTTGAATCTGTGTTGGCTCTCCATCACAGAGGGGAATGCTGAGACCAAGGTGAAACAGTAGTAATAAAGTTCTGTGGAGCAGTAGTGTGTAGTTCTGCTCTTTTATTGCCCTTGTTTCTGGGAGACCAAATTAACTGAAGCACGTGGCTCATGACCTACCCTGGTTAAAACCTGCAGTGGTACTGAACAGTTTGAGGTAGAGGAAAAGAAAGATGAGGTAAGTAGTGAAGTGAAACATCTGAGGATGCTGTTGTGTAATGAAACTAACAGCTGGATTCTCTTACGACAGCAGGAGATAAAGGTAGACAGCAAAGATGCAGGCTTGTAATAACAAATAATAAATGTATGCTTAAAAATCAGCCAAACCAACATTTCTGTCCCCCTTTTTTGGTTCATTAATAGTTTCCATGCTTATTTTTTAAATATTCCCCACTAGTGATCTTGAAAATGTGTATTTTCTATGTCTCAATTTGTTCTCGTGATCTCACGTCTAAATTACAGTACGATAGACTATTAACATTGGAAGACATAAAAGCAAAAGTGAGACTCTTCAGTGGAAATATTCATATTCTGCTGATCTAGGACATTCAGTATTACTTTAGACAGACTCTGTGACTGGAGTAGGCAGCCTAGTAGCCTTATGTAGCTGTATGAATTTCTCCATCATGAGTCCTTCCCATAGGCTGCAATTCTTCATGAACTGCTCCAGCATGGGTCCCCTGCATGTAGTGAAGTCCTTTAGAAACAGACTTTCATTGTTCCCTAATAGGGTCACAAGTCCTGCCAGAAAACCTGCCCCAGTGTGGGCTTCCCACAGGTCACAGCCTTCTTTCTGGCATCCACCTGGTGTGGTGTAGGGCCCTCCATGGGCTGCAGGGGAATCTCAGCTCTGGCACCTGGAGCTCCTCCTCCTCCTCCTTCCCTTGGTGTCTGGAGAGCTGTTTCTCTCTCATGTGCTCACTTCTCTCTCCCGGGCTGCAGTTGCTGTTGCACAGGGATTTTTTTTTTTCTTTTTAAAATACGTTATCCCAGAGGCACTTACCACCGTTGTGGATGGGCTCGGCCTTGGCCAGCAGTGGATCTCTTGGACACAGGCAAAGCTGCTAGCAGCTTCTAACAGAAGCCACCACTCACAGTAGCCCCCCCCGCCCCCCCACCTACCAAAACATTGCCATGCAAAGCCAATACAGATCCACAGACTGATTAAATTCCAGTGCATTTTAGCTATAAACGTTTTCAGGCTGAATATTATCTCTCAAAAGCAAACAGAGAAAAATTATTGCAGTTCTGGTTTGGTGATGTTCCCTGTGGAAAATCTCAGTCCTTATTATATCTTGGAAAGGTCAAAAAATGATAGGGAAAGATTGAAAGAGAAGTTGTTGAGATGGCTCAGGAGAGTTTTCTGCAGAAGCAGAAAGTGGTAGGGAAATAAAAGAGTTTTAAAAAAAAAAACCTATCTGTGCCCTTAAATGCAGAATGTGAACATTAATATCCCAATATATTCCCTGCTTATGATCATGCCTGTGTGATTTTCAAGTTGTCGGTGCAAAGCTACACTGATGAAGCTCGTGTGATGTCATGGTGCAGATGAACAGCAAGCCTAAGAAGAGTGCACTGCTGACTTTTCTTTTAGTATATGATGAAACTGAGTATTGACCTTCCTGTGAATGTGTAGAAATTTGTATAGGAATAAAATTTCCTGTATAATTGATGTAGCTCAAGTCACCTCAAGTATTTTCTCCCTAGATCCGAGAAAATTTAAAGAATCTTTCAGTCACTGGCTACTATAGAACACTCTTCTGATCCACTTATGATAGTTTCGTAACACAAAATTCACTAATTACTTCAGTAATCTAAGTCTTTTAAAGTGATTCACAAAATATAAGAAACAAGTTGTTTATTGCAGATGGGTCTTTATTTAAAAACGTACAGAAAGCAGTATTTGGGACCTAAGAGCTACCTTGGGATGACATATTAATTAGAAACAATCATCTGGAAACAACTCTTAGAAACCCTTTTTCTCCTGAGTCTTATTTGTGTTTCTTGTTTCCTGTAACAGATTTTGATAAACCTGACTTCAAGAGAAGCATAGTCTGCTTTGAAGACTTGAGCGTTGGTGCTGTTTTGACTGGAAAAGTTGAAAATGCAACGCCATTTGGAGTTTTTGTTGATATTGGTGTGGGAAAAGCGGGTTTGATTCCAGTGCGAAACATAACCGAAGCAAAACTCTCTAAAGTGAAGAAGAGAAGAAGCCTGGGCCTAGGTCCTGGAGAAAGAGTGGAAGTTAAAGTGCTTAATGTTGATATTCCTCGATTGAGGATAACATTGGATCTTATTCGTGTTTTATGAGAGGAGTTTCAGTAATTGAGCCTTGACTTTAAAGGTTAAGTAATGTCAGCAAGGTTATGGAGACTCAGGCATTTAATGAGTGTTAAAATGAACACATTTTGAAACCTTCAACGCCTTGCTTTTTTTTTTTCTTTTTAAATTTTAGTTTAACAGTTTTACCACATTTCTTGAATCCTTTCTGTTAATAATTGTTTGAACTGTTTTCTGGATTACCTCCAAGCAGCCTTGTTATTTTGTCTGCAGAGCAAATGAAGTTCCAGTGGGCTGTCAGACAGATCTCTTATCTGTTGTCTGTGCTGTCTTAATCTTCTGTTCGTACTGCATGAGCAGACACATCTCTTGCTTCGCTTCCAAAAAACAGCCATTCAGTTTGCCTGTTTTCTGGTTGACAGGCTAAAAGAGGGCTCCTAGTTGTAGGAAAAAAGTGATCTTTTTAAGTTAAGTGGTAATGATGTTACTTCAAAAGTAGACTGAGGAAAAAGCATCTGCTAAAACTATTGATGGTTCAGAAATAGTTATCTTTAATTTATTTGACCAACATTATTAGGAGGTCTGTTTACCTTTGTTATTTTTGCTTGTTTAGTTACCATGGATTAACACAGTTGGATGTACCTTGCAGCTTTGCTCAAAGGTGTCAAAAGACATTTATGTTGTTCTATACTTCTGCAAAATAAAAACATTTCTGTCCATCTTTTCTCAGTGTACTGGTTCTACAAGTGATTTAACAGTCCTAGTTGTCTTTCTTTCCAACACATGCTTAATCAGTAACACGGCAGCGTAAGGACTTCTGTTTTGATAAGAATGCTCACTGTTTACTGCTATGAGTGCCTAGCACAGGAGGTTTGTTTCTTCTAACTAGAGACTCCTTGGTTTTGTGGTATTTTTGTGGTGTTTCAAAGGATTTCCCATTTGAGCCAAGTTTGCAAAGGATTGGTATTGTGGAAGCTTAGTTTCCAGCAACAGCAGATACATATATGTAGTCTTTCCACGAGTTTTTGGTGTGTTGGACATTTATTCCTTTGCAGTCATCAAACTTGCCTGTAAGTCGGCAGAAGCTCTGGTCTGCAGCAAATGAGCCCAAATATACTATAGCAAGAGTCAAACATCTTCGATGACAAGGTTTCTAACTACAACTGTCCAAGTAGCTGTTGGCATGGGGTCTATGCATGAGTTAGGAGAAGGTTGGCATGGTTTAATCTCCCAGCTCTGTGCTTTAGTATTCAAGATGATGAACCAGCTGTAGACGTTGTATTTTGGAGATTAAAGAATCATTTAGCAGATGGAAAAAAGGAGACAGATCTTACTAGCTTCACTGCATTTGTCCACTGAAGAAAAGACAACCATTTTCTATTACCTTAAAGTCAGGACAACTTGGAATCATGTTTTGCAGGCCTTTTGAAATTTTCCTGTAATACTTCTGCAAGGTAGATTTTGTTGTTATGAAATTAGAAACTGCAATACCATGTTACTCCATCTTGGAAAAAAGAGATGCAAAGCAAAGAAGTTGAAATTATTTTTTTTTCTACCGGGGATACATTTACTTACAGCAGTATGTCCATCAGTAGAATTATTTCAGTTCTGCCAAGCTTTATATATGATCTCGGCAGTATCTAAGCACTTAGCAAATGAACTGGATTTGCTTGACCTTCTCTAGGGAGGAGATAATCTTGATTTCCTGAAGCTCAATTCAGTGGATAATATAAAGAGTATTTTCTTTTTTTGTGCTATTTTGTTAGTTACTGGAATTCATTTTTTTAATCTATAATATTGTGAGGACTGTAGCATCTTTTGCATTTTTGGGTGTGTCTCTTGGATTATCATAAAATTCTCTAGATGCAAGTCATCTTGAGACTATTTCTCTCACTGTTAACTCACAGGAGGTTTTTTGCTTACTCAGAGAACTGACCCACAATTCAGTGTACATACTCGTAAGTAGTTTGCTTTCTCCTTAGTGGAACTCAGCAGCTTATTCTGTGTCATCACAGGGACTTTAGGAAAATATCACATCTATCTTTTTGAATTTTTTTAACCACACCAAAATGGGAAGTATATGACTTCATGTCATATGTCTTAAATGTCTGCAGCTCTGCAGATGTAATCCTATTATTTGTCAGCTAGTGCAGTGCCTTAACTACTTCCCACAGAAGTATTTTTTCATTGCAATTTCTTTTTTTCTTTGCCAGAACACAGCAGTCAAAACAGCCCAGTGAGAGTCTAACAAGGATGAATATGGGTACATACGAGCTTCTCAGGTTTTGTCAGATCTTTGGAGATTGAAAAATTATTTTTTCTTAATCTAGTTCTCAGTTTTCATCTTGAATTCTTGTGGTGTTCAGATTTCTGACATCAAAGCATCAAAACTGTTTTCTGTAATTCATCTCCCCCTTTAGTTTCTGAACCAAGACATGATTTTTTTTTTCTGGATGGATGCTTTTTCCCATTTGAAATGCTGTCCAATCTTTGGAACAAATTCAGTACTGCTTAATGGTGATGCCTTCAAAATTGAAAACAAACAAACAAACCCCTGCTTCCTCCTGATCTTAATTAATTGCTTCAAAGTACAGTTTCTCAGAAGAATTAAATACAAGTCTTTAAGTCTCACTAAAAATTCTACTTTAGCCTTAAGCTGTATATTCCAAGGCATCTACACACAGTTCCACCTCTCCCTAGAGAGAAAATCCAGCCCATTGATCTGGGATGACAATCTGCCTTTTTAGTCCCACCCTCACTCAAATAGTCTGGTATTTTGCAATCACCTTCCCCTGATATGCAGACCCATAGGAAGAGCTTCTAAAGATTTCCTGTGCTTCAGATACTACACAAAGGAGAAGAATTCTACTAAGCAAGATGGCACTTGTATGTGTGGCTGTAGTAATGCAAAACAAGAGTTTAAAAGAAGCCATTTGTTTTGGTTTTATTCCTGCCTCAGGCAGTTTTAGACAGCATATATCAATTTTCCAGAAACTTGTCAACCTCAGGAATGATTTAGTATGCTGTTAAACATAATAAAATCAATAGGAAAACAAATAGAATTTCCATGAGGAGCAGACGTTTGGAGAAGCTGGTCCATATGGCATATAGACATGCTGGAATTTGGGCTTCGTGGGGTACTTGTGTTAGAAAAACTGCATACCACGGGAAAGTAATGCATAATTCAGGAGAACAAATAATCTGACAGCTTTGTGGTAGTGCGTCTTGAACTTGGTGTCTGTATTTATTTAACAACAAATACACTTAGAAACTCTATGCCTGGAAGCTAGAAACCAAACACGAATCATATTTGCCTAATTTCAGAGCTTTCTATGAGGAGCCTTACCCACTGTGAAGTGAGTGCTGAGTGAGTTCTCAGTTCAGCCTGCAGAACACCTTGCTTTTCTAGACTACCTGAGGGTAATTTATGTACCTACTTAGCTCTGGTTAAGGGCATCCAGCTTTAAGACTATCAATCCTGCAAGACAGTGGAAGGAACAAGTTAGTAATGCCAGTCTGTGTTACTCTATGTCACTCCCATTTGTTCAAGGTTTTGTAAAGAGCTGTGAGGGAGTTCGTGTGTCCCCAGGGCTATGTAAAGGTTAGGCAAGTCAGTAATTCCACTCCTTCCCGTTAGAGACCACCTAAAGGTTTGAGAGCACCTCTGTTTACTGGTCCCAACATTTCCTCACCCGCCTCATGGGCATGTAGAAACAGTAACTGTTTAGAAGTGTTTCATTTTGAGAAATCCTTGTGAATCCATACTCTATAAAGCTTCACAAGTAAATGATGTGTCTGTGTTTCTCACAGCAAACCTCAGTGACCAGTTTATAGAGAACTTCAATTGCCTGTTTCCACTTGAGCCTCTAAATGGTCCCTCTGGTGGATGTTGTAACTCTGTGCTGGCTACAGGTACCTCTTGCCAGGAGGCTGTTGGAGATCACTGCTTATTGACAGGTATTTCTAGGAGCTGACCATCTAATCCACGATGGAATTTTGGTTGGGTATTTTTTCAGGTGGATATAAGTCACTTATAACAGCAAGTGATGACAATTTGTAGAGACCTAGAGCTGAACAGCAAATCATAAGAAGTGTATGTATTGCACCACAGACTTCATTATAGCTTCTGCAAGCTGGAAGTAGCAACATTCTGCAACTTGGAAATCACAAAATTCTTTAGACCAGTGATGGAGTATTGCTTCTGTGTGAGCTTCCACAATGGCAGTTGCTGCTTTTAATCAAGTCTGTTGGGTTTCTTGCTGTTTCTATAGCTGTTGGGTCTCCTGTGAGCATGTTCTAGCTGCATCAAGAATCCTAAGAGATTCTCCATGCTTTGAAAATGAGAGAGGACTGGTGGCCATGTCCAGAGCAGGATGAGTCATCTCATTGAGAATTTTAAATCTAACCAGAAATTATGGGTAAAGCACTCAAATCTCATCTCACATGCTTTCTCTCCCTGACTGGGAGCTAACACACGTTTGAAATTGATCACCTTGCCCCTTGTTTCACTAGTTAGAGCTTTTACCTTATTCAACTTCTAGAACTGAAAAACATTAAGGCATGTTCAACACAGCAGCCCAATTGATATTATTAGAAGTTTTTGTTTTGTCTCCCTCTTTTGTTTTCCAGAAGAAACAGCAAAGAAAGGAACATTTAGTAGACTGAGGATCCCCATGACTTTTTAGCTTTATTAAATCTGGTTGAGTTCAGGCTTTTAATTGTTGAGACATTGTCTTTAAGCAGTAATCAGGAGACCACCATCTCAGAAAGGTTAATCACAGTGTTATTTTCTCCTTATCTTACAGATCCATTTATCCTACTACACTTGTATGTTACTAAATGAAAAGTGTTTTCAGTATGCAATCAGCTAAGCTGGAGTTTTGCATTCTCATATCTCAACAACAGTCATATTTCTAGGAAAGACTGCCTTTATTTGTGGTCAAGCAGAGAATTTTTTTGCATGTGACTCACAATGAGGTATGTGGAAATAATGTCATGAGGGGAACTGTTATGCTTGGGGGTCATTTACAAAGACTGAATAGAAGTGAAATCTTAGGAAAGAACTTTCACCTCAGAATTAAATGTGTGGAATAGCTTGGCAGAGAGTGGAAACTGCCACATACCAGAGGCTGTATATTGGCACCGTGAATGCTTTTTTGTGTGAGGAGAGGGAGGGGCAGGAAATGGAGGGATTTGGGGAAGAACATCCTGCAAGATGTAAATGGTCTTATGGGAATGAAGTTAAGATGATGAAATGCAAATGGTAGTAATGTAATGGTAATGTAGTAGTAATGGAATCTGAGTCTGGTTGTCTCTTGCTTCCTGTACCTCCCATGAAGATAAAAAATAAGTGTAAGTATTTGTTATAGCTAATGGAAATTGCATATCTCATATCAGTGCATATTGTAACTAAAGAGTAATATGGAACTAATTGGCTTTAAGAGGGAGAAACACGAAGTATGTGCTCTCAATTTATTTGCTTCTCATTTGCCAGTGTTGCTGTTTCTAGCTAGTTTATTAGGAGTAGATCAGTCCTTGCTCATCAGACTTCTGTTTGAGAGAGTGCAGCTGTCATGTGTGACATATGTGTTGTCCATCGACATATGGTAAGAGGAATCAACAGAATTTTTACTCATTTATACCCAGCAGGAAGAGTCCTTGAAAGACTACTTTGTCATAGCTTTCTTCGATCCCTTGAAATTACTGTGTGGCTATATTTAGTGCATGGGCGTAGATGCAGAGCCAATCAAAAGCTGAAAATAGCAGAAAATCCAGCTATTTTGTATACTGGGTAGAATTTTTTTCCAAGAGCACGCAGCCTCAGTGATTTAAGATCTGTACTGATGATTAACTTTTTATATAAGCACATGCTTGTTAGCCTCTTTGCTTACCTGAAATACAATCTTTCCTGGTGTGCTCTATGTCTGAGATAGTTATTCACTTTTAAGTTTGAGCCTGTTCTCAAGGTGTTGTCTCTTATGGACTGTCTAGTTTAGAATTGGTCCAAAGTAGCCCAGACATGTTAATCTTCAGTATGTTTTATGAGGCCTTGTGTTTTCTGGGGCACAAAATAAGTGATAATGGAAGAGCTGAAAGAAACATTGTCCGATGTTTGCTGTTGATGGAGTCTTAGTTTTTTGTGTCTGATGATACGTGGCCACTCTTCATGGAAAGGAAGGAGGGTTGGCAAAGCTTATAAAGTGAATTTCAAATTTCGTGTCATTCATTAAGCTTGTAAAATGATTTTTGTGTCACTCAAAATGACAGGAAAGGAACATGTCTGCCTTGGCAGTAGGAAGTCCTTGACAGTCTTTGGCACAGTTGTGTCCCATATTTCAGAGTATTAAGCTTCTCACTTGAATCAAGTTGCAGTAGTGTGTTTTTTGGGAACCAGTGTCACTTGTGTGACAATCTGGCCCTTTTTAGAGACCAGCAAAATGACAATAAAAAAATTCACACCTATGAGAGTGGAGCTTCATCTCATCTCCAAAACCAAGATTTCCCACAGTTAAAACCCTCTGAAAGAGTTTTCCAGTTGAGAGAGGAGTGGCTTCCTCAAGTCTTCCCTCTTGTCTTTGTTGAACAGAATATCACTGGTTTATCAAAATTTTTCTGTGCCAGTCTATTTTTCTTGTCTTTTTTTTTTTCTAATGATGATCTGCAGTGAGTTATTCACATTTACACAAACAAGAGTGCTGCAGAGCTTTGTTTTCAAATGTAAGTACAGTTTCATTATTTCAGCATATATTCTATGTCCTTTCAGTGTAACTTGTATCTGGGTTTGTTGTGAGAAATACTAGAACACTTCCCTTATAATCAGGGTGACAGTTACAGTATTAACTGATTTAGTGGCTATTGTATCACAACCACGTGGGAAGGTTTAGTGCTCCACCGACAGACTGTCTATTCAAGGAGAACTTTGACATACTGTGTGGTTTTCAAATGTGGAAAAAGTTAATAAAGTATCAGGGCTTAAATTGGCAAATCAGGCACCTGAAAGTTGGGAAGAGTTTATGCATGTCCTTGGGAGTGCTGATCTTCTGCATGAAACAAGGCGTGGGTTCCACAGGAGAAGTGTTACGTGACGACCTCATCTGAGGCAAGGCAATGGCTTAGTGCCTGTCCATAGCATAACTAGAAGAAGTCAAGGATAAGGATAAATTATATTTTCTCTAGCCCCTTTTCAGCATACAGGAAGGTCTTTTTCCAGAGATTTCTAATGTCTGTCCTTTCCTGGACTGTTCTTTAAACAAGAGACTAAAAACTGTGTAAGAGCAGAAGGTAGGACAGCAGTCCTGAGTCCAGTTCCAGTGGGCTCAATCTGATTCCATCACAGGCATCTCAGTACAGCATCCCTTTTCTAAGATTATTGAGTCCCTTTTTAAAACTCATTAGGCAATGTTACCCAATAGAAGCTAATGATTGTATCCTGTGTATAAAAAAGAAGGAAATGGAGAAACCCCCAACCAAACATAGGCCCACTGTCATTGAACCGGGATTTCAGTTGGACCCAAATGGGGCTGTGACTGTTCAAATGGAATTTACACAAAGGTGGTGAGTCTCACTACAGGTGATGCTGTGTTTCGGTAGTATCAGCTCCCTTGTCAAATCCACAGAAGCTAAAGATGCGGGCTGTAAAATTAGCATTGATTACAACATTAATGTTGTTGGTCTGCCTTTCAAACTGAAGCTTTGCTGGACATAATAAAATGGAGGCAGACTTTGTTAACTTTGTTTAACATGTAAGCAATTACTGCATTCCAGGAGCTCCTTTGTATTTTGATGACTACAAAAAACATACAATTGTAGCTGAAAATCAATGTCTAGTATATTCATTGCAGAGCAAAAATATAAATACATGTGACATCTTTGTTCCATTATTTTATTTCTGTTTGTAAATGATGCTCATCGATGAATCTATTTTGTGTAATTTTGGCTAAATGCTGGCAAGACAGAGATATGTCTAGGAATAAACATGCAATAAACAAGCTGTACAGAGTTTTAAAAATATGTATTTTTGTGAACTTAGTTTTTGTGAACTTTTCTTTCCTTAGAAATAGGTTGGTTTTCATTAGAAGAACTTCACTCTGCAGACCAACAAGCCAAATAATACTTTTTCATGTTTCACTTGGTTGAGGGTAAAAGGTTCATAGTTTTCTACTGGTGCAGAAAACAGAGACAAATTTTTAGGTTTTGTTTTACTTAGAAATATTTATTCAAATGACTTATTTAAAGAATTGTTTAAATGAAGATGCACCTTAACAACATGTACTTTAGACTCTCTGAATGATTTTCTAAATTTTTCTTTTATCCACCCAGTGGCTTTAGCCACTTGCAAAATGCCAGTGTTGCATACTTCCATACTTCTCTTAATAGCATCCTGAGGGAGCAAAGATCATCTCAGCAGCAAAAATTTTAAAAAGGGAGAGGAGGGAGGGAAGAGGCCCAAGTTTACTGTGTAATTTAGGTGTGTGCAATGTTCTTGCTGTATCCCGTAGAAACGCCTTTGTTATTTTTTCATTCAAACTAATTCAAACAGTACTTCATGAAAATAATTCTTGAAGTAGCTTATACCAATGAAATAGGAAGATTTTGGTAAGTAAAATGTTATCAATGGAACAGAGATTGACTGTTCATCATGCCTGGTATATATTGCTTTGTCTAACAACTCGCCCCAGCAGACTTACAATTGTGTTCTCTCTGAAGACCCTCCCAGCTGCAAGGCCTGATTGACGGAATCTGTGGGCAGATGCACTTGCCAGACTCCAATAAAGACGGGGCCTTGGGAAAATCTAAGGCAATTATTGACGGGCAGCAATCCACTAATCAGACAATTTCAAAATTAATCCCATAGTCCCTTACTGTATTAGCTTTCCTCCTTGTTTGTATTTATACAGCAAATTCATGACTTCAGTGAATACTCTCTCTTCCAGCCCAATTATGTATCTCTGAGGGTATTAAATTAAAAACAGAAGAAATATTGAAAGTGGCTTGCAATTAGTTTCTTTAAAAAGTGGTGTGGCACTTGCAGGCTGGGGTTCTTAATATGTTGCTTGATAATAAAAGTAAACAGGATTTTTTTTCTCATACAAGTAAGGCAAGTATTCCTAATATGCCTTGTTATAAAGCAGCCTATATATAATGAGAGGGAAAAAAGTGATTTGATTTTGGAGTTTAATTATATCTTCATAAAATTCTTCTACAGTAACTGACAAATCCACAGTGTCTCCAAATAACATAAACAGGTTTGGGGTTGTGCATTTTGGTTTATCTTTCCCCTGTCTTATTCTGATCACTTTATAATACAAAGTTGCATTGCATTTGATTGTCACCTGCCTTTTAAATGAAGACTGATCCAAACAGAACATTTCTTTCTTGTGGAAATGAAATATAGAACCATCTTCATGGTGTAACTGTTCAAATGTGAGTCACTGCCTAGAGTCCTTAGTTGTGTACTTCGTATCTCATTCTTTTAAAATTTGGAAATCTGATTCCTGCAATGACTGAAGGACTGTTTCTGCAGATCTGAACATGAATGTAGAATTTCCTATTTTTATTATTGAAAGTAGGTGACCAAAGAGAGACATCATTATAAAGGCATTTTGTATCTTTGCATTGCTGATTACTATTGGATTGAACAGTAAGAGCACTGTGCATTTCTGTTTCCCACATGCAGCAAAAATTGTACAATATTATTTTGTTTATTCATGATCAGTTTTCTTTCAAGTACAGAGGAATGAAAAAGAAACTCAACTGATCCACATGGAAATCAATGGGTGAATTCAGTGAACACATGAGTTGGAGAGTAGATGGTGCAATGCTAACTGTAAAAAGAGTAGAAAGTATTTCCAAGTTGAGAAAGTGGTGAGGCAGAGATTCTAATGAAGAGCCTTGGGCTCAGATGCCTTCCTGGGTAACTTTGGTGAGTTCAGCCACTTTCTCTGTATCTCAAATTTCCATCTGTGTGGCTTCAAGATTTCCATCCTTGATTAAGCGCTGGGGAAAAAAGTGATGTGGAAGTTTTATTAAAATTACAGAATTGGTATAATTTTCAAGTAAAAATGATAAATAATTCTTTAAGGGACAGCAGAGCTGGTTAACTCTGATAATTTTAGAACTTGTATGTGGAGCTGATGAACATAAAGTTACAAACATATAAGATCATCATCTGCTTTGAACAAGAATTTGAATGAACAGTATCCATTTTGGCCTGCTGTAATCAGTCACAAGTTTGAATTAATTCACAGACATGGAGGACATGTGAGGCAAGAGTCATACCCCAGGTAAACTATTTTTGGATTACCTGAGTGATTTCTTGAACTCTCTTTCCAGAGCTATGCAGATTTTTGTCGTGGAAAACTGCTAAATTAATGCACTCGTTTGGTTGGATATATTCAGACAAGAAGGCAAGGCTCAGGAGACACAAGGGTAAAAGTTCCTGTGCTTCTTTTGTGCTTCAGTCTTTATCAATGTGCCTGTGATGATGCCAAGCTGCCTTTCCTTGTGCAAGCAAAACCCAGGATAGAGCTACTGGTAGGCCTTGTTTTATATTACTTTTATTTGATTTATTGCAGAAGTTGTTAACACCCCATAGCTCTTTGAATAAAATAAAACAAGAAAACCTATAAGACTCAGCAACGACATAAGCCAGGGAGTCTTTCACCTTCATTATGAAGTAATTCAGCTTTGATTACCTGGGGATTAACACCTCCATATGTAACAAAAGATGCATTCTGTGAGTAAGAAGCTCCATAAAGTAACAGCTCATGCAATTTAGCATATTTCAATCTAGCTCAAGAAGACAGAATGAAAAGTGGGAGGTTAGCAAACAGAAAAGATTATCCAGCTTTCCACCCATCCTTCTGAAGACATCTCTTAAAACCCATCAATTCATCAAGTAGATTTCACATTAAATTAATAAAAAGTGCTTTAAAATTCACAGATATTCTCAAGAAAGTAGTAATTGATAAATTAAGGCAACTACTCACTGATATTGGTGGAGCTTTGCTCTTTAGTAAGGGGCTGAGTTTGGAGGTTTCTGAAATCCTTTCCCAACTAAATCATATTTTAGTGAATGAGGGCAGTTCTTCAATCCACATCTGCCTTGAGGGATCCTCCTTAGGCACGGGTACAGTTCAATTTCCCTGCTTACGCTGCAGTTCACCCAACTGATCATGCTCCTCTTTGTGGGCCTTCCTTTGTCTTCATTTTATATGTGCAGGTGGATTCAGACCATGGGCTTTACGTACACCACCAGCTGGTGACAGCTTTTGGCTACGGTTGACCTGGGTTAAGTTAGAACTGATGACCAAAAAGTGAAACTTGACGTTACCAAAGCCTGAGGTTATTTGTTGCCCTTTAGGGATTGCTGCTTCTAAAGCAACAGCAATTAGGTTTGTGTGGCACAATAAACAAAAATAGAAAGTGCATTCATATGGATAATGTAAAGATTAAAGCCCTTGCACTCTCAGCTGCACGCTGAATAGCTTGAGTTTTTATATGCTTTTAAACGGGAGAGCTGCGTAACATGACCCTCCAGTTGAAAGGATGCAGAATCGCTATACTCCCATCTGGATTATTACATTCAATTTAGGCCACATGAACTCCTGTGCTGAAGGTGTACATCTAAGAAAATGGTTGTGAATTGAGCGTGACTTGCATAAAAGAGCGAGTTGCACCTATTCGTTCTTGAAAACCATCTGCTTTTAGTTAAAATCACAGTTGGCTTGCCAGCCAGCCATGGGGGCCCCATCTTCTTTTCTGTATCACCCCACATTCACATGCTTAATATACTAGTAATTTTATTATGGAGCTGTGGTCAAGACTTTGTGGCTAAGGTTGCAACCAAGTTCTTTTATAAGCTCTGTTTTTTGTCTGCCCCACTAGAGCTTTCACTAGGAAAATTGACTTGAAAATTGGCAACATTCACTCTGTACTTCATATCCATATATTTACATTCTCAGGCATGTTTAATTGTCATGCTCCCTGCTTTACTACTCTTTCAACTTCAATGTTAATTATTAGGCCCCACTTAAAATTAAGCCTTTCTTAGTGTCTTTTAATTATAGTCAAGCCCTAGGCAGTCAGGTTACTATGACCACTGCGTATTACACCGTTCTTGGTTGTGGTCCTCAGTTGCCTTGTTATGGCTTATTTGTAGACTGGAAGCTCTTTGACTTTTTGTTGAATTTGTCTGAGTATGTTGAGGGTCCTGGTCTACAACTCAAGCCTTTTCCTACTACTGCCATTAAAATAAGTGGTAATAAACATCCAAACAATTTATAGATGTAACCTGACTCCAGCTGAAGCTGATGGTAGAATTTCCACCAACATCAGCAGGAATGGTGCAGCTGTGACTCTCCTTTTGTAAATGATCGTGGGTGCTAACTACCCTACCATCTAAGCTAAACTAGTGAAGCTTTCCAAGCATTGTTTCCTTATCATTTTAAAAATTGAAATCACCATTTTTGGCAAGATACTGAAAGTCTGCACACTTGAGTGTAGAGAATATGCATGTATTAGCATTGATCACTTATAATTGACAAAGTTTGTTTTGGAAACAATACTGAATTTGAAGAAGTGTAATTTGAGTAGTTTCTTGTTTTCTGTTTTAATGTACTTTTCTCATCACTTTTAAAATGAAAATCCAGCCTTGCTCTCAGGAGCTAAGTAGTGTTAGAGGATTTGCAAGCAGTCAGTTGACTTTGGCACCTTAGTGTGTGTTCCAAAGTGGATACTGGTTAAAGCAGGGTGACCAAGTCTCAATTTAAAATACAATACCTGTTGTTCTTCCAGGGGAGGAGGACATTTTTCCTATTCAGTCTGGTCCTCTTTCATGCAATTTCTGAATAATTATTTCTGACTACGTACAGGAAAGCTGTTGAGAATCCTATATCCAAAAGTGACTTAACACCATCCAGACCTCTAAATAATTGACATGTTCACACTCAGCATCCTCAGTGTATGATTAATTATTTAAATTGAACCAGGATCTACCAAGTCCTCTACCTTTTCTTTTTGTTTTCAGAGTTTTACCTAGATTCTCTTAAGTACTTAAGCCCTGTAGTCAGAGAGTTTTAAAACTGATAGAAGAGCCAAAATTACCTGCAAGAAACAAGTAGTTTGATATTTTTAAAAGATATTTGATGAAGGTCAAACACTGAAAACCAAAGAAAAAAAGAAAGTCTGCTGCTAGAACAGACCCTATAAAAAATAGTACTAAGAGGGTAATGGTCATGATGGTAAGGACATATGAGTCTAAAAGAAAACATGGGATGTGGAATGGGAGATGTTTTCTGGCAAAGGCAGAATGGATGGACATAAATACTTCTATGAATGTTAATTGGTCTGTAATCCTTATTTTGAGAAAAGCAATCTTTTTTAAACGCGTGTAGTTTTTTTGCCCGTTTCACTGATATGTCTGATGTATTTGTTATTCCTTTTGTGCAAATTTCTCAGACTTGCAATGCATCAGTCATTCTTAGTATAAAGTGCAGTATCCTTGCCTCTAAAGTATAAATTCACGTTTGCTTGGGAAAAACATTGTCCCTTCTTCTAGCAGAAAGAATACAGTTCTACCATATGAAAAAGAAGTTGTGTCTGAGAAGTCTGTGCAAAGTTGACCATCTGAAAAACGTAGCACTTAATCTGCCAGTACTACCTGTCCAAAGCAGGATCTGTTTTACAGATTTTTGGTATCAGAGGAACCTGTTGCAGACCTGAGACCACAGTAACTGTAGTTTCTAGGTTTAAACAGGTCGTGGTATTGTTAGTGATGCAGCAACAACCTGCACTTACCAGAGAAATTTTGAGAGTGCTTAGGCTGCAGTTGTGGCTGGATGATTCCAGAAATCTCTCTTGACCAAGGAGTTGGAGGACTACATAGAAATTGTCTGTTCCTACTTGAATTAGTACAGCTAAATAGCAAAACTCTCTGGAAATGCCTTTTTCAGATATGGTGTAGTTCACTCTTCTGGTCTGAGAGGGAATATGAAGTAATACTGTATTATTACCAGCCTAGTGATTGAGCTGGTACATTTCCTGTCAAATTGTGCTTTGCTTTATTGAATATGGGAAGCCTTAACATGTTCTTTGACAGCAAAACTCTCTGGAAACCAAGAGTGTGGGATATCTTTATTGCATACCCACCACAGAGAGTTGTCACTAGTCTATGCACTGCAGAGAATATTTGAAATAGACAAATCTCTATAAAGATCAAGCTTTTTAGGAGGCTGCACAGTGAAATCTGCCTTGTTGGTTTATTTGTGTGTATTGCAGTTGTAAACTTAGTGGTACATATATAAAAATTCATGTAACTTAGTATGGTGTTGTTTACTAACTTCATGCAATATATATCGGTTTAAAAAATCACTCATATTATGTTTAAATGCTAATAAAATGAAATCCCTTAGCAGTCAAAGGAATTAGCCCATATATGAGTGAAATACCAAGGCAGGTCTTGTTATTTTTATGAAACTCTGAATAATATAAGTATCCAATTGATAAAATTTTATTAAAGCTGACAGCCCTTAAGTGATCTAAGTGGTAAATATTGAAATGAAGTTTCAACAACACTGCAGTACCAAGGGAGGCCTAAGGCAGTAATAAGGATTAAACAATGATTTAATGTTGTTCCTTGGGGGTAGGGATTGTTGTTTTAATGGAGAGCAAAAGCTCACTTCCTTCTAAATAATTAAACTGTGATTTGAGAAATTGATCTAAGGTAGTTGTAGTGGTTTGTTAAGTCCGAAAGAGATAAATGAAGGCAAAGTGTCCTGGGGCAAGGGGAAGTCAGGGGAGAGTAGTGAAGAGATAGTTTTGCAGGATAGATTCATGACAAGTGTCCCTCGGGAAGGGGGAAGCTGGCAATGAGCATATTTTATCTTTTATTTGTAATGTAAACAGACTTGTGCAGCCTGAGGGTGGGTAATAGCTAATGAGCAGGGGGTTTCCGTGGGGTGCAGATTTTATTAGCACAGCTTATAAAAAACGGAGCTAAATTAAAAATGCAATGTCTTCTTGATAATCCGATAATCAGCGATGCTACAGGGAGCACCTCGACTTAAGCAGAGCGAGTGTATTAGCATATGCATGTAAAATTTCCAAACAATTTGTTCAGCAGTTTCTGTGAGCTGAGTGGCTTTCTCTTCTTCACAGCAGAAAGTGGATTTTGCATAATAGGGCTGAGTATTTTGGGTTGTCTTAAGAATGTAGGAATGAAGGAATTTTGTAATGTGTTTCAGATCTGTCATTTGTATATAACCAGTGGGAGACTTGGCCAGAGACCTTCTCATTGTATATGCCTCTTGGGTGATGGTTACAAATGAGATGACAGCTAGGATGGTGGTAGAGATGGGATAGAAGGGGAAAAACTGAGAGAGAAAACTCTGCGTAATTAGATTATTGCTTAAGGTAATTTCTTTGGGATTAATATGGTACACAACCCTGAATTGTTCTAGACAACCGATGCAGAGCTTCCAAAACTGTGGTGGATGTTTTCCAACCAACCACCCCTCTCAGTCTGTATGCACATAACGCTCTTTAGAAACACAATTAAATTGAGTTAGCATCCTAGAAAACATTGAAATTCCCTCTACTTACTGGAAAAGACTGCCTGGGTTCAACCCAGACCTTCAGGCATAGATAAAAATGGGCAGGTTACATCAGAATAACGTTGTATTTAGGCACATGGAAGGAGGAATAAGTTGAAGCAATGAGGGCCCCTGAGAGCACATGCCACTGTCAGACAAAGTCTTGTGACTACCACTGCCAACGCCTCCATTTTTCTCAGCACCCAAGGCAAAGCTCAGAAGGCAAATTGAGTACAGAGCATGAATGGCAAAAGTCTTCTAGAACGTCAGTATTAAGATATTTGTAGTTTTCAGTGATAAATAAGGATATTCCAAATACTTGTGGCTATCAGGGGCTTTGGGACATACTGAGTAAGGTCCACTGAAACAGGAAGAATTAACAGAAATGTCCCTGCGTATGTCACTCCAGACTGTAAGACCTGGGGCTACTAGTGTTAAAGCTGAGGTTGCACAGTCAGAAACACGTCTTTGACCTACCTGCTCCTCTCTGTGCAATAAACCAAAGAATTGGAAGTGAAGTCAAACCATACAAGCAGATAAGTGTGTATAAAACAATTTTTTCCAAGCAGACTGTTTTATGTTGTTCTATTTTGTGTACACATTACTATAATTAGAGGAAAGCTTCAGGACCACCTGGTGTACAATCAACTTTATTGTTCCCAACTCCTCAGGCTAGAAGAGAGGGGTTTGTACCATGATCAAACAATAATTGTTGTTATTTTTTGATGACTTTCCATAAGCGCTAGGCAGGTTGAAAGTTCTTGTCTACGTAATTCCTTAGAGTGCAGCCCTTGATGCACTGAATGGTGTGCTCCACCTGTCTGGGTTTGGGTGTTTACCAATAGTTCAGTCTGATGAGTGGAATCCATCGTGTCTGTACTTATCCTCTGTCAGCAGGAATGAAAAGTAGATAGGATATTATGGTTTTGTACATTCATTTGTCAGATTGGGTTTGGTTTTGCATGTGTACCTCTTGCTTTTTATTTCTATTGGAGAACACATGGCAGAAGAAATGTCTTGCACTTGGAGCCAGAAGACGGTAGAACTAAGCCTCAGGAAATAGGTTTATCTTTCCCATGGGAGTTCATTCCATGGACTCAACCCATCGCTGAGAAGACTTCTGTCTCCTGAGGAGGCAAACTCTGCTTTATGGAGACCTCCACTGTATGAGAGAAGGGATACACATGTGAGGTTTTTAGGAAACTCTTTGAGTAGATGAACGGGAAATCCCAAAAACTATTCAGCTTCTGTGGAAGGCCAGGGTAGGGAGCTGGGACAGGGCTGATATGTCTATCATAACTCATCTTAGTGAGGAGGTATTGTCACAGCATCAATGAGGTTGGAAAGCACCACTGGAGAATGCCTAGTCCAGCCTCCCTGCTCAGAGAAGTGACATGTTCAGGGCCATGTATTTTAGTGCATCAGCTGGAGTTTCCAACTAAGTACACCCTGTGTAGGTATCTAGTCCATACTCAAGGGAAGGATCGTGTAGTCCAATGACATTTATCACCTGCTAGGATAAACTAACAGGGTAATAATAGAAGCACTACTTCTTTGTTACCACATTTCGCTAGTATGTGAAATACCAGAGTATTTCTAAGACATGGGACAAACAAAAATCAAATACTTTAAACTAGCTTCCTCTGCTCCCGTGGGTGAATACCGGTGGCTGGGTATTCACCCATGAACTTATCCTAAGTATTAGCGTTGCCAATAGTAGTGAATCGTAATACTGCTTGAGTAATAACCAAGGCACAGTAGCTTGCTGTCATGTAAGTTTGTGTTGTCAGTTCAGCTGATTTTGAACAGGAAGAATTGGTCAAAATAAATAAATGGGGCAGTTTACAATTAAAAAAATATATTCTGATCCTCTAGAGAGCAAAGATATCCATCCATTTCAGTTGACCAGAACTGTACTGGGGTTAAATTTAGAAGTGTGCCTAAGGTGAGACCAGAGATATCTTCTCTATGAAGACAACATTTTACATTTGATCTTCTTTCTGTAAGAATGCAATTCAAATTTTTGGATATCACAAAAATGTTTATTCAGTGAAAATATTGCTTTTAGATTATCAGATGGTGCACATCACTAATAGAAACATAAATTTTGGCTGATTATTTACTTACCACGATGTCAGTAGACAGTTCCATTCCTGCCTTTGCCTTAGGCTTCCTGAAGAACTATCATGCAAGTCACATATCTGTCCAGGCTTCCATTTGCCATATCTGCACCAGTAGTAAGAGCAGTGCCTTTCTTACTACTTTTTAAATCTGACTACTTTGTTTAGATGATCACCTCTTCAGTGCAGCAAGTGTCCTGTTCTCTGCGTCTGCAGTGGAGCTAAACTGAGAGCTTGGAAATGAATGTGAAGGCCTTTGTCACTGTTGGCTTAAAACACATTTTTGCCACGGTCAGATTTCTAACAACAATTTTTTTTTGTGGCAAACATTGCTATGTTTTGACTTAAATATAGCAAAATCTTCAACGTGCTGAAATGGCAAAAAATGTCACAGTTCATCATGCTACAAAGTATAAACAATCATCAAACAGGTGAAAAATACATTAAAGAAGAATAAAACTTCAAACAGGTTTTAAGTAGTTCACTTTTATGTTTTAATAGCTCTTTAGGAGCCTGTAAATAGAAAGTCAATTGGATTTCAGACTTGTTTCCATAGTTATATTACACACAGGGAGTATTCAATAAAACAAATATTTTATTTAGTTCCTGACAGGTAATTAAAATGTGCCTCTGCATTTTCTTGTCTGTTACTGTAGGAACTAATATCAAAGATTTCTAGAGTTTACAAGTATTCACAAATATATTGCAACTAAATTTTATCTTTTGGGCTGCAAACCTGGTGCTAACTGGAAGTCTTTAGTTAGTGGAAAGTTTGAATCCTGTTTGGCATTCTAAGCCTAACATTTCTTTTTTACTACAAAAATTTACTCTCAGCTTCAAAGATCCCGAATCCCGTTTGCACATTTTTCAAAGTAATAGATGGTGGGCAAAGCCAAATATGCAGAAAAACAGCTATTAGAAGTAGAACAAATTTAGAGAAAGGAAAAAAAAAAGAGATTGTTAACATTCCTGAAAATATTTGGGGGATGGGGAGAATGTGCTCATGAGTGTTAAAGTACTATGAATTTTTTTGAATTCTTAGTTGTCAAATAAATTGTTTTTATTTCAAGTGTCTGTGATTTTTCTAGGCTCTGTTCCACAAAGGACCATTCACTTCTGCTGTCTCTTCAATGTATATATAGTTTTAGAGGTTTTAGAAGACAGCACCTGTGAATGTCAAAAAAAAAATGCAAGAGAGACACTTCTTTTTACTGCTGACATGCTACCTGGATCAGTCTGGCTAAATCAGAAACTTTCAGTCTTTGTGTTTTTACAGGATTGTATATGGTGGCACCATGGGGTTGGATTTCACAGCTGGGGATCATATAAAGAATAAGCTGCATTTTACCAGCCTTACTTTTTCTTTTTTTTTAAATATCATTTTAGTCTCTTGCCCCTGCAATGTTTCAGCACCCACTATAGGGTATGGTGCCCGGTAGATCTACCAGGATCTGAATCAAAATGCCTAAATCACTCACTTTTACAGGAAACTACCTCTGTGCTATTCTTTGTGTATCTCCCAGACATGGAGGAAAACTGCTTTGTGAAGGGCTTTATTGATTAAACTGATTAAGGACTAAGCTAATAATAATGATTGGCCCAGCTTGGCATGTGGTAACTTTGTGATGTATGTCTCACACCTGCCTTGTCATTTTGGCTACAATTGCCTGCCTGCATAGATAACCAACTAGCTTGTTCTTTGTGGATGCCAAGCACTGGTTGCCCTCTCTATGGTTATCTAAAACTGTTGTAATTTTTCTTTGATCAGGTGTACTTGAGGAAATCTACAATTCTTTAGGTGTGTCGGGTGGACCTTCCTGTTAGCACCACTTGTATGAGGCCGTGATGTATTCTACGGTTCTGGACCAGCTCGGTGCTGTTGGCGAATGTTTGGTGGGCACAGAGGCTGGGGGTACTGGGGTCATAAGGGATACTGCTGCATAAAACAGAGCTGGGAGAAATAGGGGTTCCTAACCCAATGTGGGAATGCTGTATGAAAAGACTTTTGCCTTCCAGATGGCCATGTCTAAACGGAGGCAGCAGCGTCCAAAGCGGGGAGGATATCAACTTCTCAAGGGTTGCCAGCTTGGGTTGTTGACTGTTGCAGGTCTGTTGAGTAACGTGACGAGCCATAGCTATCACTTTACACGCAAATGCATCTCGGTCCCTTGCTGAAGCTTGACATCACGCAATAGGCTTATGTTTTATGAGTATTAAAATGTCATAGCTTTAGTACTAACTCGTACAATTTCTGGTATAACTCCCCCACCCTCGCTTCTTCTTTTATGTTAGAGTTAGAAGAATGGTTACAATCTTTATTGTCCCTTAAAAATGAGCTTGGAGACATTATTATAGAAGTGGTGTAATCTCAACAGAATGATAAGATTTGCAGTATTACTGATGGGCTCAGCTAAGCCAATAAAATTCTAGAAAAAAGGCCTAAGCTGCAGGAATTTGCAGGGATTTATGAGTTCTTGGCACAATTGGGAGTAACTGTTTCCATGAATGACCGTTTTATCAAAAAGAAAAATTAGAGTTATGTAGCACAAAATGTTTGCTACAGTGAAAAAAGTCCTCCTTTCTGGATTACTCTTGGCTCTATCTGTTGTCAAAGCTAATCACACTGAGCAGTTCATCTGTTTATTACCATAATATTGTATTTACAGCATGCATAAATACAGCTCTTTTCATATTAAGCCTGATAACTGCTTTGAACCTGTCTTTTATCTATTGCTCTTACATTTCTAACCCACTTATTGCATTTGCAGATACTGCAACAAATTTATGTGTTTTATAAACCTAACAGAATGCCTTGTGTACTGATTGATGGAAAATCAGTTGCTCAGTTGCCAGGCAATGATTGATTTTCCAACACAGCTGCTCCAGCTGTGCTACAGATGCTATTTTTTCTCAGATATCATAAATGGTGTTGTAAGCTATTGAATATGATCCTTAATTGTAAGGATCTCTGAGAAATCAGTCATTTCAGTACTAAATGGCCATTTGGTCATTACCTTCAGCTATGCTTTGTGTTTTTATCTAGTAGACCTGAAATTAGCTGTGCCGCTTGGAGGTAGTTTTGGTGTATTTTGCAAGAAGCTGGTTTGAAATCTGTGATGTAAGTAAATGCTTGTCACTAAAAATTACAGTTCATTACAAATTACTGTAGCCAATAGCATGTGCTGATGACAGCAAGCCTTTTTCCTGGAATGCATTTCAGATTCCAGTATTTTATTTCAAACCTTGCTCAGCTGTGTATGACTAATAAATAATAGAGGAAAGAATAACTCAACAGAAAATTTGCAGACCTTCTTTTGATCTGGGGAAGCAGACTTTGGTTGCTCGGCATTCTTTTAGATGACTTTCATAATTTAGTTGTAGGCTGTGATTTGGCTCCACTATCCATTTCCACAGCAGCATAAAATATTAAAGTCAAGCAATATCAATAATTCATACTCTTATGGCATCAGGGATATCAAGGAGAGGGAACATTTGGATTTGCTAAAATTAAAAGTGCAACTCTGCTTAAGGTACAAGGGCAACCTTAAGGCTTTTAATGCTCATTACGAGAGAGGAAATTAAGCCAAGTTTCATGTTTCATAGAAAGAGGAGCTGTAGTTTGTAGGTGTCCTGTCATTTGTACATTAGCCTCCTATTCACAACAGGGAAATGTGTCTGCTTGCTAAAATAGACTTGTTGGCAGACTGGGTCTTTTTCCCTACCTTTCTCAAGAAAAGCATTTCTCGATGCTTTCTCCATGGTATGAAATCTGATTCTTCTTAAAGAGCCAGTTACTACTGATATTGACAGCATGGCTGGTTGCAAAGCAGAGAGAACTGCAGCATGATGTGGCTTCTACACCTGGTTTTGCCCCTGTCTTTGGTGTTCTGCATTTAATTAAAAAGTTTCTCAGAGGTGTTGTTCAGTGTCTAGTCCCAAGACCTTCTGATTTCAGTGGGCCAAAGCACTGAAACAACTTCAGTAGGAATCTAAAATGCACTTCATTCCATCTCTGACTTCTAGAACATGATATTTTCCGTGGGGTTTTCTCTTTTAAAAGTAATTTGATGTCTACTTTGTCTAGTCTTGTCTTCTAATAAATACATGTCTAAATGGTATAAAATGATAGATGATTTAATAGTCTAGTAGACTTCCATGCAATAATTTTTGGAATAGTAATTTATATTTGCCTTCTGCATTAAGGCAATATCCTCCTGCACATCCATTTCTTCAAAGCTGATGTTCTTCCAAAACAGCAATAAAAAAATATCTCCACTTTTTAGTTGTAATTGATACCTTTCAAAGCCAGTCTACTAGAGACATTTTAGGATATATTTATGCTTTCCTTCTGTAAGCTTTCTTTTTCTAGTACCTTCTCCTTCAAGAGAAAAGGGTCACCTCTACTTTTCCTTTGGTAGCTTGCTCAGCTTTTCAACATCTTGAAATTTTAGATGCAACTGTAGGAGGAGTCCCAAACCAAATTCCCAGTGGAGTTGCTAGTTTTTACTTAAGCAAGAACGTCCTTCTAACTTAAATATTTCCCTCTTTCCATATAGCTGGTACTGAGTGGTTCTGTCATTTTGGGTTTTCTGTTACTGTCAAGTAGGCTGCAAGCTATACTCACTGCACAGAAATTAGAAACAGCATGATTTACATTTGCAGTTGTGTGATGATATCTGCGTAAACACTGAAAATAAAGATGGACCGTGGCCTGGGTTGTCTTCACGTGAGTTTGTGCATGCTCATGTCAGGCATTCAACAGGAAGATTCACCTTTGAAATTCAGGTTTGTTTCAGAAACACGAGTAAGCTGTAGGGTCAGGCTATGAGCAGATGGCTTTGGCAGTCATGTGTGAACAGCCTGGTTCTTCTTGTTTGGAGGAGAACCAGGACAGAAGTGATGGTAGCACTTCCATTTAGTATTTAGTATTGATGTTGCAAGGGAATAAGGTACAACAAGATCCTTTCCATTGCTACAGGTCCTGTTGGTACATGAAAGAAATTGCAAACAGCAGATGAGGATATGTCAGGGGTACTTTGACCTCTTCAGCGAAAACTGTGGACTGGCTTTGGTTACTTAGGGAAAAGCAGGTTGTTAAGAGAAGAATTTTGTTTTCCTGAGGCTGTGATTCATTTTTGCCCCTGCTGTAACACTTCTCTGAACTTCTCTGCTGTTTTGCTGCAAGTGAGGACTTAGAGAACTGACCCTTCAGTTGTTTTGGTTTCCTCTTGGTAGAAGTGCTGCTCTTGCTTTTTGGAGGAGGTTGCAAACAGCTGCTTCCTGGCAATAGAAGTAGTTTTCACTGTGATCTCCTGATCCACAGGAATGTGTGAGACAGGTCATCATACAACTTGACTTCAACTCCCATATCAAGTCTGGAATCTTATTATGCCAATGTCTGGTAAACAACATAGAGCTCTACTTTCAATGGAGTTCCATCAGGCTTTGGCTCTGGGGTGCATGTGGCATTCTTAATAATTCTGAGATATTTCTCATCTTCTTTTAAAATTTTATGTATTACAACATTCTTGGATTTTTTTCATGACCTTTTCCTTTCTTTGCTATCTTTTTCCAGTTGCCAAGTGATGAGGTCATCATAATAGTAAGGATATCCCAGTACAGATTTTGCTGCAAAATGTGGAAGGAAGCCCTTGCTGTTCCTCCTGAATGCTGCTTACTAGACCAAGACTTAATATCTTGCTTAGCTATGTACATCATTACTCAGTGCTCTTTGTCCCCCATTTAGAACTTTTCCAAATTGCCATTCTCCTTTTCTTGATCACATATAATACATCTAGTTCCTTACCCTGAGTTATATAGTTGTGATGAATATTATTAAAAATACCATGTTTTTCCTCCTTTTCTTTAGGCAATTCAGATCAATTTGTGTGAAAGACCTACCACTACCCACATTTACCACCACAGAAACTTTGTGTTGAACTTTTTAAGCATCACAGTGATTCTAGACATAAATGTCACATACCTAATGAAAGAACTTAAACTTCAACTATGTTCCTTTTATTTAAAAAAGGGTCTCACTTTCTTCTTTTAAATGAAACTACAAATTCCAAACATGTCATACTGTTTTCCCTTTTCCCCAACACCAGACTAAGCAGAGGATTCAAGCTACCTCCAGCTCCCACCCCTCCTCCTACTCCTTTTGGGATTTGTGACATTGGAGATATGTGGTGACTGCTGAGGAAATTGCCCTAAGTGATATTGGAGTAATTCTCCTTCATTTTAGTAATAAAGCTTGCATATGTTTTATGAGAATAGCACCCCTGCAGTACAGAGAGCTACTGTGATCCATCACTTTAAATCAAGAAATCATTTGACACGTTTATTTCCTGAACAGGAAGTGTTCTGTCAGATCAGCTGGAAACCCTGAAATTTGTGCATGTTAAGATGAAAGTCAAAATAGCAGATGCTGTTATTTTACTGGTCCGGTTCCGTTTTCCTAGGAAGGCCACTCTACCATTGGGATGCTGAAGAAGTATCTATTTCTTTCCTTTCAGAGTGTGTATGTCTGAAGAAATTTATTAAAATAGGCATAGGGATTGCAGTTAGTCATTTTTTAGAGGACTGTTTATCTCATCATTATGTGGTAAAATCTGATCCAAAATAGAAATATACTTCAAATGTGTCATATATAAAAGCAGTCTTGGCAGAGAAAAAAAGAAGTGAGAAAATTTCCCATGTTATTTTAATCAGAGAGTTGTAAAGTATATTTTGCAAATTTAATGCAGATCGTAGTTGACTCATAACTGTATACACAGCAAGACCAAAACTGGACAGTTTGAAAAGCACTGGAAAGCAGGGAGATTGCAAGGATGGCCAGTTGCAGTTACCTTGAAGGCATCAGTTGCACAAGAACATTTCTGTTTAGACTGTGGGCATCAAAGGGGCTTCCAGCCAGACTGTTAGTTGTACATGTGTAAGAACTGACTGAGTATTCTCAGGCTAGTCAACTGCAGCTTAAACATTACTGATACAAAACCTACACTGGAGATGTGTAAGCCTTGCATGCCAGCTGCGTTTTTATTGGCCGTCTGCAACTTCAAAGGCTTTCCTGCTCTAAAGCCCAGGCAGGTACCCTGGGCTGCCCTCGAACCTGCCTTTCCCAGCTTATTGATTCTCAACATGGCTTTACCTACAAGTCAAGCTATTGGTTTTCAGTGTGCAATATCTTGAAAATATGCTCTTATTGAGCTGCTTAAAATTTTAAAAATTTTTATGTCATTAATAAATGTGTGTTGCTGTTTTCCCCCTTCTTTGACTTCTGTTATTTCACCTGTCAGAGAGATCTGTGTAAGTAACAGATGCCTGAAGTATTTTGACAGGGTGTTTGTTTCTGTTTCCAGCATAAAACTCATGTGATGACAAGCAGACAGTAAAAAGAGATTTGCCCCAAATGTGCTAGAGCCCCGCTTTTCCTCTTCCCTCTCCCACTTGAAAATTAGCTTTACTGTTATTACTTTGGCACGTGCCTTGCTTAAAAAAAAATTCCTTCCCTGGCTAGGTGAAGGGGATCCTGGTCTTCTCTCTTTTTGAACAGGCATTCTTCGGCAAGATTCTTTGTGTGCTCAGGAAGAAATGTAAGTGTCTAGGAGTATTGCTGAATATATGAGGTCTGTCAGTCATCTTGAACACACAACTGTTGAACATGCTGAACAGCTGAGAAGAAATCCCTGAAATATCTGTAATGCTCCTGAAAGTCAACCACAGCAGGTATGTCTTGAAATTAATTTGAAAAGTTCATCTTCAGTTTGTTGTGATTATCAAAAGCAAAGATATTGAAGCATAACAATGCCTAAATCTGCCCTAGCTTGATTTTGGTGTCAGATACTCAACAGAATGTCTCAGTTATTTTGGACAACTGCACTGAATTTCAGTAATTTAGTTAAGATCAAAATCTAATATTCTGCTGGTACTGTTTGTGAAGTAAGGTTGGTTACCGTATAAGAGCAACTCACTGAATTTTTAAGTTTCCATTTAGAAATATGTGTCTTTTATCTTTGTGGGATCTTTGCCTGCACCACCAACATTTCAGTGAAGCTCCCTATGGTCAGCAGTACCTCACAAACAGGCTTTATAAATTCAGACATGCCTGTGTATCTGCAGCACTTTGGAGCCTTTTGACTTGTTCATACCATACAGTGGAACAGGATTTAGAGATGTTCCAAGGAACAACACTCGGGAATCAGATGGAAAATTGCCCCGTGTGTCTCAGTTAAATAATCCGTCCGTTTTTATACAGAAGGGTGGCTGTTGTCATATGGTATTAGCCCCAACATTTTCTTTACAGTACCATGGATTTACCCATATGGGCAGGTGGTACCCGAAACATTCCACTGACGTAATTCTGCCCCTCACACTGCAACTCTCTGTACTAAGGCCTGTCCCTTTTTACACCAAAGCAGCAGCTAGTCAGATGGGGTCCTGAGCTGGGGTGAGGCTTTGGATACTCTTATAAAATGGGGTAGTAAAGACCTGGTTGTTGAAACTGAAAAATACATTAAGCATCCAACTGAATTTCCTCATTGTTCCTTATTCTTACTAATAAAAACTTGGCACAGCAGCAGTGTATCTGCTTTTCTGAAGTTTTTGTCCTAAAGTCTGGGGATTAAAGTATAAGCGATGAAGGTTTGTATGACTACAAAGAACATCTTTGCTCCATGTTTTCAGATGAACTGTCCCCTGCCTGATTAAGTGTCAGGACTGTAGCTGGACTGCAAGATGCTGAAATTCATTTCTGCCCCAATATGTTTAATGCTCATTTTCAAGCATAAGCCTGCAGATAAAATCAGTTCAAAATCTGTAAGTCAACATGGCAGAGAGATTTCAGGGCAGCCTACCTGTCTGGACATTAGTGGAGGAAAACCCCTTTGAAGTCACAGACGGCCAATAAAAATGCAGCTGGCATTCAAATCTTAAATGACTCCAGCACTGAGCTTTTACATTGCTGGTACTCAGTGAAGGCTGAAAATTTTCAGAAAGTGCTTTTGGACTGTGGTTCACAGTAAGCTCGTGTACCCTACAGTATGACCAAACCTCATCACTGTTGTTTTCTTGCCAATAAAAACAATTTGTGGAAAGCTCTGTGCTGCTGTCTTGCCCAGGGACAAGCATGGCAAGATCCTGCAGTGGTTCATGCTTCCCTCTCTGTAGGACAGGACACCAGATGAAGAGCTCCAGAAGGTCTGTTTGTGCCAAGGCTGGGCAGTCACCCTGGAAGGGAAGAGTGAAATTGCTGCTGATGTCTCAGAAGTGGGGTCACACTTTCATGCTTCCCTCCAGTAGTGACTTCGTGACATTAAGGGTTGGTCTCTGTGCACAAAATCACACACCCCTTGACCCTGGTGGCTGTGCATGGAAGGCAATAGATGGGAGGTTGTGTCTCCTTCATTCTGTGGCCTCTGCAGGCACCTTGTCTTTGGAGGTTGTCCTTTGAGGCTGGTTACCATTTGCTCCCTGAAAGTTTCTGACTTCTTGATGGCTGCAAGCTGTTTGCTTTCCCCCTCCCCGTATAGTTTTGTGTTCCATTTCTGTTTTCCTAATACTAGCTGATACAAGTGAGTATTTTGGAATCATAGAACCTTTGAATCATTTAGGTTGAAAAAGACCTCAGAGATTACAAAGTCCAACTGCTAACCCAGCACTGCTAAGTCCACCACTAAACGGTGTTCCTAGGTACCACATCTACACATCTTTTGTTTTCTTTTCCATTTGTAAATTGCCTGACCTTTCCCTTTCTGCAGGGTGGCTCTGTGGAGGTCGCTTGGCACAGAAAGTCAGGAGGGAGCTGAGCTCCACTTCCCTTGGCCTGCAGGGGGAACTGGAAGAGCTGATGTGCTCTGTCTCTGTTTTGACCCCTTGGTGGATGCAAATTCTTTCCAGAGCCTTGTACAGCCTCCAGCAAATCGATACAGGGGTTTCTGAGCTTACTGGCACAACTGGAATGCAAAGACGGATGAATGAAGTTGGCATGGCTGACTCTCAAATAAAATTCAAAATAGCCCCCTAGCTTTCTGAATTATCCATGTTTACTGGTTCTTGAAAGAGAAAGAATTAAGACAGACACATTAGATACTCTTAAGAACTTAATTAATTTTGCCTTTCCATATGATAGAATGTAATGTGTCTCTTCCTAACCCTGGATGGACTTTAAATACTGTGTTTCTGTCTTATAAAGATATTTCAGGGAATCCTGAGAAGCCTTCTTTTTCCTGTGGACAGGTTTGTGTGGAAGATGGGGGCAGTGGGCAAGAGCGGGGACATGAAGTTGTTCTTTTGTTGTAACAGGATCATGGTATGGAAATAGTTGACAACCACTGCAATTGGATTTTACAGGGAAATTCGAATTATCACACTAAAAAAGAACCCATTTTTGCATTCACAAGTCCTGAAATAGCATGTCATGGGTGTAAGCACTGAGCATTGCCTGTGCTTGGCCTCAGGTTAAGCTAATTTGGAGGAATGATAGATAGAATTTTATTGCTGACATTTGGTTTGTTTGGGGTTTTTTTTTTGATGACAGCTGTTAGCAGCTGCTTCATGGTGTGGAGGGTTAGAAGTAGCCTGAGCAGAGCTAGACCCGTGAGCAGAGTTCAGGTACAGCAGGAGTCAAAGATGGACAAGGCTGTGCCGCTTTCTCTCTGAGCAGCCCCATATGTGTGGGAGTGAGCAGTGTAGTCAGTTTACTTGAGCAACCCTGCCCATGCCAGGGGGTTTGGAATGAGATGATCTCTAAGATCCCTTCCAACACAAACCATTCTATGATTCTATGATTTCCAGATAATTTATGCTTTTATCCAACTATAGAGCACATAATAATAAAAAAAAAACCTTCTTTAAAAATGTTTGCAGATGTTCTCCTCTGGCTTTTTTTCTTTCCATTAGCAAACTTCCTGTGTTTCCCATGTAGTTCAGAGTCTTTTCTTTGAGAAAGAAAGTACATTTTAAATGTTGTAGCTACTTCTGTACCTCACAAATAAGATCAGCTTCAGCTTAGCACAGTTCTGGTGCTGAAAATCTCTTCACACTGTGTTAAAACCTCACCTGATTATGTTCTAGTTTTGAGTAGACTGAAGAAATAATAGAAGAAAAATCGAGCATTGCTAATTACAAATGGTATGCTTTGCTAGCCTGGTAAAATCTTGCTATTCTAAATAAATGCATCAAACATTGGATTAGGAGTGTAGAAAAGCATACATGTTCAAATCTTAAACACATCATAATTTTAAGTGTCTGCAAGTGTTTAAAAAGTGTTGGTAGGAATGAGCACATATATCCATTCACTAGTTAAATATCATAACCTGTTTCTTTTCTAAACACATGCGCAAGGGAACAGAACACATTTAAGATGTTAAACACATTGACATGTTTACAATGTGTTGCAAGAGAGTGTTTAACTTCTTGCGCTCCAAAGCTAAACACTTTGGAATTAGAGGGTTTACTAATTCTGCATTTATTCAATGTGACTATCACTTACTGACACTTATTGGATAAAGTTTGAATGGATTCAGAGGAGATTAAAAAAATTAATCGGAGAGGGACGAACCGTTTGGCTTTGGAACCATAGGGGAAAAAGATGTGAGTTAATAGTTTACAGCGTTGTGTGGTTTAAGCATATGTCCCAGTGAGCAAATAATTTTAAAAAAAAAATTGACCCGAGATTTATGATCTGTCCCATATCTGGTTCATGTAAATACTAGCACTGATCATTAGTTCAAATTAGAGGTCAAATTAGAATTCATTTACAAGGTGCATTAAAAATAAGCCTTAAAAAATAAAGTCAAGTCATAACTAAAACACTATCTCATTGGCCCCCAGATCACAAAACTAACCCTAGGATTCCTGGATCAGTAGAGTTGGCACGGCAGTACTGCGAGGGCAGGGTGGGGAGGGAACACTGCTAACCTCTTCAGGTGGCATTTTTAAAGCGCACTGTTCTGACCTAGTTTTCTGTTTTGTTGACAGATGTAAGGTTTTATGTAGCTTAACTTCCAATTACCATGGAATCAAAGATACGTGAATCTGATTTGCATGGAAGTTGCTGGAGGAAGCTGGACTGAAGCCCTTTGGGTGATGAAGATGCACTCTGCCCTTTCTGGTGTGAGCTTCCTGCAGCTCTCAGCGCGATGCTGGGCAGGAGCAGAAGCTGCAGATTGGTGACTTGTCAGACATCACATACAGGCCAAGGGGTTCAGTCACACTGCAGGGCATGGCATGGTTACCTACACTGACTCCAGGTGTAAAATGAACTAACAAAATACCTGAGTGAAAGCATGGAGCTCTTAAAACCCATCAGAAATGGAAACTCTCCAGAAACGTAGAGGGTAGCTGAAGCTGCTTAAGCAGGACTTTGCTGGAGCTTTAGGCAACAGGTGCCCCAGTAAGGGAAAGCAATTAGAAGATAACCTTATTGCTGACATCCTTTCTCATCTTTTTCATGGGTTTAATTTAACTTGGGCAGAGAAGGCTAGCTATTGCTCTGTATAGCACACATTTGGGAAGTGCTGCATTCCACAGAACCCCTCCTCCCAACAATGGGAATGATGTATTTCAAATGGAGATTATGAAAACAAAAGTGAAAAATCAGTGTAACTGATCTAAGGTTAAGAGCTACATTGGGGAAGCCAAGGCTACATTTAAACTGATGATGGATGCTCTCACATGAGGGCTCCATCCAGCTGTAATGCCTGGTTTTCTTCCTATAGATGTACTGTGTGTTCTTGGTAAGACACAAGGTAACTCAGGATCTAATAGAAAAAGCCAGGATTATAAAGGATATCTGAGGTTAAAAGCCAGTTCCAAAGGCAACAGAAAACAATGGATATCAGAATAAGCATAGCATGGTGAGTGTTGATCACAAAATACTTACAATTCCAAAGCAGCTCTTCATAGGAGCAGCAAGCAGTGTTGCAGCAAGAAAAGGACTTTCACCTGAGAGTAAATGAACAATTTAAATTTTGTGTTGGATACAGCTGCATGAGGTAAGACCACACTTGTGTAATACCAGAAAAAAGCAACCTAGCTTTTGGTCAAGAGGAAAGCTCATCTTGCATGGCAGTCTTCAGAAAATGAAAACCAGTAGTAAATAACAACTGGGAAAAGTGTCATTTATAAAAGGAGAGGCAGGGAAACATTAGTTACTGAAAGTGTGTTTTGGCTTTTGTTTCATGGAGAGAGTGCCATCAGTGCAGTGGTTGGGAATACCATTTTCTCTAATAAAATTGGAGACTAAGTGTGTATGAGCCACTAAAAAAAAACAGTGGTCAAAGAGCTCATGTAGCTGATCCTTACACACACAAATTTCTGTCACTTCTCTCCTTCATGGAGATGTGGGGGTTCTTTTGAGCCATACAGGTATTATTTGTACACTGAATAGCAAATCAGGGAGAGCTTTCGTGTTACAGAAGACTTGTACTAAACAATTCACATGAATATGTGTGAATATCTGCCACTTCTACTTCAGCTTCAAGTTAGGACTGATGTTACACCTGCAGGGGATGACGGTAGGCAGCAAGATAGTGATTCCTAAGGTTTTACAGGAAAACGTGTAGGAAAAAACACATTAAGGTAATTTAAGGATTAGGAAACCTCAGAGAAAGGCCAAAAATGCTTTTTACTAGCCTCCAATAACAGTCACTCTGAGGAAGTTTTTCAGGCCTATCTCTGGTGTCAGAAATATAAACCAAGTGAAGTGGCCTGTGTTGACGGTATAGGAAAAACTGGCTTCTGAAGCAAAGTAGGTGGGTTTGTTTGCCTTGGCTGAGAGAAGCTACATATGTGTTCTAGAATACAGCTCTGCTTTTGATGTGATGGCTTTGCTGCTGGGTGAGCAGAAGGCTGTGTGCTCTGATTGCATTTTCATTAGATGCAGTAGGTGTAACACGATCTGACTGAGCCACGGCTTGTTCATCACTAAAGTGCAACCACCTCTCCACGTTATTCCCAGTCTCCAGACTGGTACAAGTAAGTGCTAACACAATAAAGCTTCCACTGAAAAGGATTGGAGGCTCAGATTCTGGCAGGTATTTAGCGGAGCAGAAGGGCAGAATGGTGCTAGTGAAGGATGGGGTTGCCTCCACTGACATAGGACAGTTGCCTTCAGTGACATGAAGCATCAGAAGCAAGTGGTGGTGCCACCTGAGGTTTGCCAAATATATAGAGAGTCAGTGTGGCAAAACAAGGACTTGTGATTCAAGATCTCTGAATCAACACGTCTTTTTTTAAAAGAGATCCCCACTATATCCACCATAGTGGCAGTAGGCAGTGGTGTCGCTTTCACTTGACATATTCAGCAGCAGAGAATAAGCAAACACTCTTCCTAGCACCAAGAAGGAGGAAAGCAAGGACAAGTGGAGCACGACGAGGCAGCCTGATCCAGGCAGCTGATGCACACCAGTTTTACAAGGAAGATGGTGTACATGTTTTGTGTTTGCCCCATGACTAACAACAAGAATTCAAACATGGGATGGCAAAAACCTTTTTCAGACTCCTGGGCTCACACTGTTTTCTGAACGGCTTGATGTTTATGTTTTGGGAAAAGCAGTGAAAAGAGAAATCTTGCACTTACCTGGCATAGCCTGGTACTGCTTTTTGTAGCTTGTGCCTTTCAGATGCTTGTTCTGTTTTCTCCTTCTCTGAGAGCTCTTTCTGCAGGGGGCAGATCATGAGTGATTGTTATTTGCTGAGCCTTGGGCCATTGAGTTTTAGGTCAATTCGATATTTAACTGCAGCATCCTTTGGTTAATGGCAGTGCCCAGCTAGTCCTACTCTCTCTGGAGACATGTCTGCTCTAATATTTTCTAAATCAAGAGAAACACTGGAACAGTGTTGGTCAGGTTTTGTCAATCTGATCTGCAAGAGGTTGCCTTGGGTTTGCAAGAGGATGCTGAAACCTGTCCCTGGGTGGTTGGCAGCTGGTAGTCACTGTGACATGCTGTTGAAGGTTTTGGTATCACCAGAAACCCTACATTTTTTCTTCATACTCTTTTCAGGTATTTCTGCTGGCACAGAATTGATAACAGGTGCAAATCAATATAAAGAAGCATATGGGAAATTTTTGGTTCAGTGGAAGATTTTCTAGTAGGAAATGTATCAGTGACACTGCTAATTAAGATGTTACTTTCATCTTCTGCACTGTTTGCCTGTATAACGAGTTTGAAGGAAACTTTAGCATCTAAACATACGGGCATAAGTTTGGGAAGCAAAGAGGTTATGTGTATCAATACAGAATGATGTGGATGGTGTTTAAAGGCAGTGGGAATGACAGACTTGCTAGTAGTCAGCAGGATTAATTTCCGAGGAAGCAAGGGAGTTGTGATTTTTTTTCTTTGCCTCAGCAAAATTAAAACAGTAGAAATGGAAACACTTTTATTACAGGATTACAAGAATCATTAACTTCCTGAGTTCCATGATTTTCCTGAAGCTGCATGTGATTGTTCTATGGAGAAGGGCATTTGTGTGGGTGAAGAGAGGAATGGAAAGGAGTATGATAACTCGAAGTTAATTCCTTACAGTAATGTGAGGAGTCAGCCAAAAAATTGTATTTCCCCTCATGGCCATAAGGCTAAATCTACAGGAGGTTATAAGACAGGTCCCATTTATCTAGTTTTTCATTTCATAACTTTGAATTATTACCAATTGCTGTCTATTCCTCAATATAATTTATTATCTATATATTTTTAATTATTTACCTCTGGTTTAGTGTTGACTTGATAGTAAGGTTTGGGGTCTCTTTTGTTGAAGTTGTTCCCTCTCCAAAATGAATCATGGTTTTTAGGACTTTTAGTGAACTCTGCTAAAGCAGTCTTAAGTTCCTTTAGACATGGATTTAAATGGAACTGAGACTGGACTCATCTGTGGCTCTCAACATTTACCCTCATGGTCATTGTAGTTCTGAGCACAGAGGTGGCACGTTTCCAATCACTGCCCACTCACAAGGGATGCGAGAGAAGTAGAAAAGGACAAAGCAGGATATAAAGGGGAGACATAGGAAACCTGAGCTCACTTCCTTGCTCTGCATCAGGCCTCCTATGATGTGTGGGCAAGTAACATTTACCCTCTCTGCCTTCCTTCCTGCAGGATGGCAATGACACTGCCGTGACGCCTCCAGAGGAGCACTGTGAGAATAAACTTTTGACAGCTGCGAAGTGCTTTGAAGACACTAAGGGGGAGAACAGGTAAACAAAACATCTACAGGATACACTTCTATGCTTCCCTCCAGTACTGACTTAGTGACATTAAGGGTTGGTCGCTGTGCACAAAATCACACGCCTCTTGACCCTGGTGGCTGTGCATGGAAGGCAATAGATGGGAGGTTGTGTCTCCTTCATTCTGTGGCCTCTGCAGGCACCTTGTCTTTGGAGGTTGTCCTTTGAGGCTGGTTACCATTTGCTCCCTGAAAGTTTCTGACTTCTTGATGGCTGCAAGCTGTTTGCTTTCCCCCTCCCCGTATAGTTTTGTGTTCCATTTCTGTTTTCCTAATGCCACCTTTTTCAGGCTCTTTATTTCCTTTGTGTCTGTGGCATAATTTTTTTTTCACTCAGCTGCTGATCCTCTCCCACGTGTTGCTTTTGAAGGGAACTGAGCACTGTCTGTTCATGCACTGGCTGCCACTTGCTGCCTGGAGCAACAGCTCTGCTGCAGTGCTGGGGCTGCACCACAGCAGAGCTGTCCCTGGTGCGAGATGCTGCCTCTCCTCACTCATGTATGTGCAGACAGACACTGCTTCCAGGGCCGTACACAAGCCAAGAGATGCACACGTTGCCTTTCTGTGCCAGAGACACTGTATGATAGCAGCATCTTCTCCACTGGTAGAGTACAGTACTGTGATGAACTGATCTTGGGTCAGAAAAACTTCCTGGTGTATCAGGGAGAAGGCTTAAGTTGAAGTGAGTTCATAGGTCCCATTCACTGTGCAGTTCCCCAAATATATGTCTCAGCATAGCTGTGGCTGTGCATCACGGCCCTGTGCAGACGAAGCTTTGTCATGAAACCCCAGAGCACTAGAGGTTAGATAGCCACCTTCACTTTTGTCGCCTCCTTAATCACTTTCTACTCATACGCATTACTTGGGCATTTTTTGGCTTTAAACCATTTATGGTCCTCTCTGGACTAAGTGCCTTTCCACTCCATTTATGTCACAGCAGGACACTTCATAATCTCAAGTTACATATTTTTCTCTGCTCCACCAGTGGTGCGGGTGTCATTTACACTCATCCAACAATTTACAGCCATTCTCTTATTGGCATGGGTTCAGCTCCCAGCTAATCGGCGCATCGGATTCAAGCACAATTCCAAAGAGTTTGCATGGAGCTAAGGAAGGCAGCAATGGGTCATTATTTCAGTAGCCGGTTACTGTGAATATAATGTCCTGTAACATATAAGAAAATGTGTGATGTCTTTTAACAGAGAGTAAAAGACATAAATTTATTCAAAACACTCACAACATAAATTCCTTTTTAACTGCTCATTTCACTCGTACACAACCTCGGGTAACTTGACCTTCTTAATTGCCGTATTTACAGTAGAAATTTGACACTGGACTGATTGCAAATGTATTTCTAATGGATTTTCCCCAGAGATGTTTCATCAAAATCTGGTGAGAACCTTTTCATTGCTTTTTGTATTACTTGTAAAAATGCTCTTCTTAGAAGCAGTCAGTTTTAACAAAAAATTGCTTGCCTTTTTTTCCCTTTTGTTTCCTTGCTGGACTTTGTGTTTTTTGGAATTTATTGCAATAATAATTGGATAAGGAGCTTATTCCAGGAGACTCCTCTAATTTTGAGAAAGTGACTCATAGTAAATGGGGCCTTCAACTCAGGGCACCTTTAAGGTGACAGTCAATCAGTCTGAATAAATAAGTAAAATAAAATTAATTAAATAATGAAGGGACCTGAAGGTGAGAAATTGCAGCATTAAGACATTATTCTGTCCCCTTTGAGGGTAAGGCACTGAGTTTGTCCCCATCAACCTGAGTGAAAAAGTTTTCTACTGCTGGGAGCTCTGGGGGAGCCTCAGGGTGCAACACTGAAGAGTGTCAAAAACATACAGGCAGAGGGTGGATATCGGTACCAGTAGCAGCAAGGCACTTGGGCAGACTCTAGCTGTTACACACCAAGCCTGTGTGGGGTCAAATTCTGCTCTCAGTTTGCCTTGTAAAACCAGAAAATTTACCATTTTCCCTGATAAAATTCCCATAGGCAGTGTAGCCGTGTCACTGAGACCAGAGTTTGGCTCCAGTGTCAGAAGTGAGGAGCTCATGCTGAACTTGAGTTGTTTTAGCTGTTGTTGTTACAGCTTCCAAAGAGGTTAGACAGCGAAAATTGCAAAATTATATAAAACACAAAATTTGTCTGGCTATGGATAGGAATGTGTTGTCATGTAAGATTTTTTTTTCCAGAATGTTTTTACTGATATATGTGTGAATCTCCCATCTATATTAAATTATTCTTTATTATTTCTCCTAGAAAGATCCACAACCACTTTTTGTTTAAAATCCTATTAGATGTCCTCTGTCTTTTTTAATCTCAGTCCACATCATTCATGTCGATCCCAAAGAAGTCTTAACTGACACAAAGTTGTGAGGTTAAACATTGTGAGAACTTGAGACATTAAATCATTAAATCTGGAAACATTAAACCATAAAAAATGTTATTGTTACTAATGTAGTTATTAAAATATTTGAAAGGTAAATATTTAAACAACTTTGCCTGCTCTGATATTAAGATTAATAAATATTCTTAATTTTACAATATAAAACTGAATAAAATCCAACATGCATTTCTTGAAACAAATATATCTTTTTCTTCAGTGTAATTCAGGGAAGTACGATCTATGAAACCTTTATGCACTATGTCACCTTTCAGAGTTTCTGGAGAAGAAATGGTTATTTAACGCTGAGCATAATTACACATTGATCATAAGATAAATGTCTTCCATCAAATAGGACCATCCTGTAATGAAAGCTCCTTCAAATTTATTGAGACATCTAGAGGAATTCCTGTAACGAGATCCTGGGATGAAGCCAACAGCTCAATTCTATGTATGAATGATATCTCCCTAACTTCCAAATTTTAAAAAATTGTTTCAAATGTAAAAGCCCAACCTTAAAAAGTGTGAAGTGTTTGCTGGAATCGTGCAAAGCACCTCCAATCCAGTCTGGCTCAGCTGCTCACAATCTCAGTCTGGATTCAGGAGCTGGGTACTGTGCAGTAGCTGGCTATTTCAATAACAAAAGCCTGTTGTGGAAAAACTGTACTGAGAGATTCTTTAATCATAATAATGTTTTAAGACTTCCTTTGCATGTCTGCAAATTAAAACTATTAACCTCTTAGTAAAACTTAAAGGAAGATAGATATATGACCCCTTGGATTTCATAAATTTTAATATTAATTTTAGCACAATAAATAAAGATGGTTCCAGGATGGTGGAAGAAAATCTTGGGATTCTTTTTAAAGTGAAAGAAAGTAGAATATGTGCATAAAGATCTGTATCTGCTAATCAGGTTTCTGCCTGTTTGAGATCTACTTTAGTGTTGTTGTCATTGCAATGTTTACTGGAATACCACTAAGAAATCCACTCAATGCCTTCCAGCAGTCAAAGAGACACTACCAGCAAACTTTCTTGTTTTTTTCAATGCTTTAAGGCAAAAAATAAAGGTTCACTGAAAAGGGTGGAATTACCAGAGTTCAGGATTTCCCCCTCCTTTCAAGTAGGGGTTGTGATCATATTTTCTGTTTTCTGCAATCTTAGATTAATGGATAATCTTGGCTCACCAAGGACTATGCTCTGGGTATTTCCTTCCCTGCTGACCGTGTCATCTGGTGTGTTTGTGCAGTCCTGCAGTGACTTGCTCACATGCTGGATAAACAAATTTTTTTCTTGTTTTCTTTCTTCACTCTCCTTTGTCTTTCAATGGTCCCTTTAACTTGACTGGAGCCATGGAATGGATCCATACATACTGTTGTAGAGCTTTTTGCTGGATTACAACGTTGCCGTGTCTTGTACAGGTGATATAACCTTTTCCCATTCACATTTGTAACAAATTCAGCGGGCAAGTAAATGGCTCATGACAGTGAATCTTGTTCACAAGCATCTTTTCTCTGAGAATCTGTAGTAGTTTGGCAGTAAGTTTAGGAGAAATTAGCTCCTGAGCTCAAGACTGAACCAAACCCCAAAACCGTAGGAGTGGAAAAGTCTTTGGACTGTTGCCATTTTTGAAAGGAAGAATATGGGTCAGTGTTCATGCTTCAGGATAGATTGGATAGATACTGTGTGCTAGGAGGAAGTATGCTTATAAAGGATTTTCCATAGTTATAAGCTAAGCATAAAAATTAAAGTTATTCTACCCTACAGCATTATAAATTCAGCTGCTTGGAGAAACTCTAAACCGGTGACACTGGTCATGCAAGTTGCCTCGTCATGTTCTGTATTTCTAAATTATTAAAAAACGCCAAAGAAGGAGAGATTGTCAGGTTATTTAGAGTAAAACAATTATCTTAGCAATTTTTTCCCCTTGCTCCCGAGGCTCCTTCCTGTCTCCAAGTTAATCATGTTTTTAAGTTTAAGAAACTGATTGTGACAGATGGCTCCCATGCACAGTTGTGCATGAGGATGTGTGTGGACCCAGACACTCATGGACCTCTGAAGCATGTAAGGAAATGTGATTTTTGCATTGCATGCTTTAGTTGGGTAAGAAATACCAAACCAAGCCAGTGTCAGTTGGACATTATTTTTACAGCTATATCATATCACTGCTGAATGCGATTAGCAGTGAAGGTGTTAGTTCAGGAACTTGAAGGCTATAAATTTTCTGGGCAGCAAAGAGAGAGTAGAAGGACCAGAAAGCAGAGCTGTCCCACACTGACTCACTGCTTGTTTTAACTTTCTTTAGGGACTTGCGAGAGCCTGACAGACTTCCTCCTTTTCAAGCTACACCAGGTGTGTTTTTGTGGCAAGTTTGTTGGCAAAGATGCTCCTAAGAGGTAGGTTCTGTAGTGCCGAAAATAACTAGCAAGGAATGGAGTAAATATCACAGTAAAAGACTGCTGCGTGGGGCTGTTTGCTAATTTGTTAAAGACTTTGGTCACAGCTGGACAAGCAAATCAGATTTTGTTACTTTAACTGGGAAGCAAGACATTCACTTTCCATCCTGTTTGTTGGTGATGGTGGGGCTTCTTGTTTGGAGCATAGCAGTGAAGTGAGGGAACAAGACTATGATTAATTACAGGGAAAAGAAGGACCTCTAGCCTTGCCTGAGAGCTGTAGCCTTTCAGCAGGTTGATGGATACAGGGGTGATTTTCTTAAACTTCAGGGCTGAATTTTCAGCTGTGTTTCAGGTTTTAAAAAAACAGTAATTTTGATTTGGAAATCACTTCACAAAGTTGTCCCAGCTCTCTCAGTGGCCCTCCCTTGTCCCCAAGAGCCTCTTTTCTCCTAGTATAATTTCACCAATTAAATTTGAATTTAAATTTAGGACCTGATCTTCCTCTGGTAAAGTCAAGGCAAGCTTAGCACTGACATGCAGTCAGAAACCCTGTGTTTTGCAGCAGTAGGTCTTATAAACATTTGCATGTAATAAATAGATATTTATGTATCTTTAATTAACATGCAATGTGCCTTTACTAATTGTAATTTCAGGATACAAAAACTGTTCCCAAGATTTGTGTCATCCTTTTAATCCATCTGTGTAAAGCGGGTGCCTATGCTTAAGTCCAGGGTGTTCCCAAAAGATATCTCTGATTTTAATCATCATAAGTAATACAGATCTCAATTTTCAGGTTATTTACTATCTTTTCTTTATTGAACACTCTTGCTAATATTACCCACTGCACCAAGTCTTTTAGTGAGTTCATTCTGGTAATGGCATTGTGAAAGACAGACAGAAATAGGGCTAGCAAGTTCTATCAAGCCTGCACAGGTTGGTTTGTGCTTCTAGTCCAGACCTACCAAGCATAAATGTGGGTAATCTCAGGAACCAACACAACCAGCGCATGTGGCAGAGTTGCACTGATAGGATTTGCCTGCTGCTCATATTAACTGTTGTCTTATCAAAGTATTTTTCAATACTTGGTAGAAATATTTTCTGAGTGGGATGACCACATGCAATTACATTTATTTAAAGCTTTAAAAAGCCCTATCCTTCATGAAATAAAACCCATATTAAAATAAATAATACGGAAAAAGTTTTTTTAATAGGTTTGGGGTTTTTTTTTTCACAAGCTACTTTCCTCATGAGTCTTAGAAAATCACTTTCTACACAAGATTCTTCTCTTAAAAATAACTCTCTGACTTCATTCTGACAGAAACATCCTCTAGCATGAACCAGGCTTCTTCAGGAAGGAAAGGAGTGTGTTGGGGAGAAAAAAATGCTTCCTGGGAAAAGCTAATCAGTATAAAAGGGAAATGGTCAGCAGCATCTGCATTAATTTTGAGGAAAAACCGAAGTAATCCAAATGTGTAAGATATTTTTCAGCAACAGGAAAGAACATTATTTTCCTCATCATGTAGGCTGTACTTTGTTCTTCTCCCCTGGGGGAGCTGCTTTGTTTTTTTTTTCTTTTGAAACTTAAAAGGTTTGAGAAGGAAAAAAAACCAAAACTAGAGTGAGTTATAAATTGAAAATACATATATATGCCAACATCCTTCGTCTTTGCTCTTCAGTTAACTATACTGACCTTAATCAGCACGTTAAGCATGTCTGTGTTACGCATCCCTGTATTCCCTCAGCGTGCAGGTAACCCGGCAGCTTTGTATTCCCTGTTCCTCAGGACCTGTGAGATGGTTGGTGGCAGTGCAGGTGGCACCTGCAGGTTTGCTGTGCACGCAGGCACCTCTGCCACTGCGCCGGGGTCTCACGCTTGGGTTCCAGCCTTGGGAGGTCTCTCCTGGATCGCCACCGCCAGGGAGGAGGAAGAGGCAGCAGGGCTGGACAGCGGGGCCAAATGGGGTGGGGTGGGGCAGATCTGAGCTGCTCCCCAGGGGCTGGGAGCACCTTCACTGCACTGGCTGAAGTGCGCCTTCACCTGCTGTGGAATGTCAGCTGTACACAACAGGGAGAAGCAAGCGAATGGGAAGGATGAAAGAAAAAGGAGGCTGAGAGTCTGAGCAGCACTGACATTGCTTTTGGCCATGAACTCTGGAAAACCTAGAGGTAAAAAACTCCAGTCTGGTGATGTGATTTCCTTTGAGCTCTGGCCTGGTGTGCAGTCTTAAGAAAGTCGCTTTATCTCCCGACCTCGGCTGCTTCTTCCCACTGCTGTCCTTTTCTGTTGCCTCTGCTCTGACTGCAGACCCCATGGGAGCCGGGCAGTCACTCCCAGCATACCTAGAACACATTGCCAGGGTGGTTCTGGTTCCTGCCAAACCTGCAAACAAATCTGTGCCTAAAGAAGCACTTCAAAAGATGTATTTCAGAAATCTGAAGGGAGTAGCCAGTGTTCTCTCTGAGTGCTTCTGAGTTTGTGCTCAGAAGGGCTTGGTATTTGACTCTGCTGCTCTGGTTGTGGTTTAGTTTTTATCGTCTAATCCTACTCTTTTCATAGAGGAACTGAAAATTGCCCAAAGACATATTTTTGAAAGCACACCATAATCATGGAATTCTGGTTTCTATCACACCCTTGAAGGGACATTTTCTGATCTCACTCACACCTTGGCAGGCAGGCAGGGTTTGCTGTGGCTTTGTATGCAGGAGCAGAGAGACCAGGAGAGAGATGAAAACCACAACTGTTTGTTATGCAGAACATGGTTATTTTGGTGTCTTGCCAATCATGCTGGAGTATCAACAGATGTTGCATATGTGATTAGAGTCTATGCAGGTAAACAGAAGGAAACTATGAGGGTTATGATATGGCTGCAGTCTCTAGTTTTTGGTTAAATTGCTAGAACCCTAAATAAAACCCACTCACCTGAAAATATCTTGCATTTGCTGTTTTCTTGGGTTTAAAGGAGTTTCCTGAGGGAGGCGCTTTTAACTTTGGTAGAAGGAGCCTGATTATTTAATTTTTTAAAATAGCTCAAAGAAAATATTATCATTTTTCAGGAAGAGCAATAGTTACTGGTAAAAACATGCTATTGCTGGCTTACAGACTTGGAAAGCCAGGCATATTGTACATAATTTCTGATGTGCAGTATGTTATCCTTGACTATAAAAAGGCAGGGCTAAGCCTAGGCAGGAGCAGTGACTGGCTTTGGAGGGCAGAGCTGAGCCTGGGGAGACAGGGCAGCCTGGGTTGTGAGGCTGGACTGCTTTTCCAGAGTTGTTTCCCTGATAAGGTGACTGCCTGATGCTCCACTGTGGGCCAAATTGCAAAATACCACAGTTTATCAACCTACTTAACCAAGGTGAATGTGTTCACTTTTTTTTTTAGTCTATCTGTTTATTTTTACTAAGAAGTTATAAGTGGCATACCCTGCTCCCGGATCAGGAAGTGCTGCAGCCAACACCACCGAGTGGGCATAAGGCAGGGCTCCGTGCCAGGGGAGCACTGGGCACAATAGGACTTCCCTCTCACCCTGCTCCCTCTGCAGCTGTGCATCCTCTCTGCAGTGCAAGCCTCAGATTCAGGAGATTTTCAGGGTTACTGCTAATTCCAATGGGAAATGGCACAAATGTTATATAGAAAATTACATGGTAGGGAACGGCTGAGTTTTTCATGTTGATTTCAATGGAGTCTTTCATACGGCTGGAAGACCAGGATGTGATCCTGTGCCTTACCTTCTCTTGGATGTAACCTAAGAGGAAAAGTGGGAGACTGAACGTTGCCTTTTAGGAATCCGGCCCTTCGCCTTTGATTTTATTCCAGAGCGGAAGTAGCAATGTTTGCAGCTCCCACGTTGCCGGTGTGTATATCATTCTAGACAGCAACTTCTTTGTTCAAAGATGCTTTTAGATGTAGGATTGAGTGTATTGAGTGTGCTGATGTTCAGCCTTGTGTTTTTACCCCTGTACCTGCAGGTCTGTCATGGCTGTAATCTTCTGTTGATGCATATGTTTCTGGTCTACAGGCAGTCTTTCACAGCACCGTTAACGGCAGTGTGCTGCTTCACAGAGAGCCATGGAAAACACCTGCCCTCTACAGCTGCCAAGTTTTTTTTAGATGTAGTCTTCATTGCATTGTGCTTATCTTTGATACATACATACATGCATATATACATATGCATAAATATATACATATATACTCAATACACACACTTGAATATTTCTATTTGGGATTATTCTGTCAGTTATCATGAAATAGTAAGAGTGATATTACTATTCATATAAATAGTAAATATAAAAATGTGAAATAACAATGAATACCTTCAATGTCCCTACTTTTAGTCATTTCATACTGTGAATTTATATAAATTCATTGTTTTTGATGATCAGATTTTTGAAACTCATTATGCATTTTAATAAGCAGCACGAGATTAATGAGCAAGTGACTACATTACTCTGTAGTGCATGTGCAGTCATGGGGGCTTTAGGTATCTTTTTTTTTTTTTTTTTAATTAAGGTGCAAGAGCTTTTGTTTCCTTGATGCTGAATCTGACGGTATATTTATAGGGATAAGAGAAAAGGAAAATGAATGCATATTCCTGAACAAGATAATTATTTTTTTATTAAAGCACAAAAGGCTAGTATGTTAATATGTAAATGTTCTAGTGTGTATTTGGCATGGTAAAATTGGAGATAAGGATGGGAAAATGCAAAATTAGGCACAATAAGGCCTATCCAGGAGTAAGGTCTGGTGAACATCTCATAAGCTAAGAAAATATGGTTTTGTGAATTGATCTTTAAAGGAAATACTCTGCGTGAAGACGGAGAATAGGTTATCTTGGAAGGGGTAGTTTTCCACTGGCATACAAGCCATCAGTTTTCTAGTCCTAGTGTGAGAAATGGAAAAGCTGTACCTCATCATCAGGAGAGTTATAAAGCCACCAGTCCTCTGTTCCATCAAAGCAGGTGATGCCCAACAGCTCTGCTGAGGGGTCATGGGTGCTGCAAAGGTGCTGCTGTGGGAGACCTTACACACAGCGTGTCTGAAGACACACAGCTGTCTTCTTGGGAAGGAAGAGAAATGAAATATTAAAGTTTTTGAATGTTACTTCCCCGAGCTGCAATAGACAAGTCATCCCAAAGAGAGGGGGCAGTGTGGAAGAATGCATGAACACAAGGGTGGGAAGTTTTGCATGCCACAGAAAATTGTCACAGTGTGTAGCAACAATAACAAGCACAGGCTTCCTTTTATTTTCTTATGTATTATGGCTTTCCAGACAACATCGACATTATCCTGCTAGGAAAGCCTGCTGGCCCCAGAGAGCAACTCCTCCAGGTGACGGCATTTGCCAGTATGATGTTTTCCATCCAACTGTTCTGAGACGTTTTCCAGTTTAAATACAGCCCCAAATCAGCCATTTACAAGGAGCTCTTGCTGAACAAACACACAGTGAGAACAAGCACAAACCTGTAAAGTTTCTTTCCATCTTGTGAAAGCATTTCAAATGCCTCAAAAATGAGGAGAAGAAATAGCATCCTCTGAGACCTCAGAGGTGGGGCTCTTTAGGTTCCCAGACACATTGAGACACGGTATGGAAACAGTGTCCCTGAGTTAAGGCTGGGCAGCATCATACAAAAGCTAGTGTTGAGGATAAAATATTGATAAAACAGGAGTTTGTCAACCAGTATGTTGTGGCCTGTGATTACAAGGCTGTTAAAAGCCAGCGATGAAGGTCCTGCAGAAGCACCCCCATGGGTAAGCAGAGACAGCTCGCTGAGGAAACAACGAGCTGTCAGCAGGAATAGTTAATGGAAGGGCTTGTGAGGGTGCAGCTTCCCCCGCAGATCAGGTGGTGACATTTCAGAGCCATTTCATCAGGGGAGGGGAGTGAGATGTACAAGGCAATGATCTTAGAGCATTGTGATAGCATTCCCTAAAGGGGGAAGGAAAAATAAATTAGATCAGTGATCTCCCTGAGCAGAGCTGCCAGTTGTTAACATCTCTGAAGGGAGTGCACAAGCCAAGATGACACTGCTGAAGGAAAAGGAGGAACTCATTTGTCTAGATGTACTAATGCATTATTTTGATTGTATCTGTGCTGGTGGGCCCCTGTTGCAGGAGGTCAGGGCTTGACAAATGCTGATTAAACAGCCCCTTTCTGAGGATAAGCTGTTGCAGAGCAGAGCAGATAGGCAGGACTGAAAGTGTTGTTTTCCTCAAGGTAGTACATGTGGAAATGTCAGAGCCCTCTTGGCCTCTCATTCTGCCCCAGAAGAGGAATCAACAAGAAGAGCCCTCAAAGTTTTCAAAGGTGCTGTTAGGATTTAAAATACAATTGCAGTCTGGTGTCCCTTGTTACCCTGCAGATGTAATGTCTCACAAATGTAATCTGAACTCATGCTTTTTAATGGAGTGTATACTACTAATCGCTCAAAAATCAGTGTTATTTTTTTTCCTTTATAATGAGACTGAGCTTTTTATTCGTATGTAGATGGAGTTTTGCCAGGAAGGCTTATGTCAAGTGGTTTCATTCAGCAATGTGAAAACTCGTGTGCTTGTCTCGGCAGGTAGAGAGAAGTGGAAATCATACACTTGCAAAGAATGTAACTAATGACTCCACTTCTGTATGTGTTTTTTTCCAGGGAGAAAGCTGGTATATAAGTCTTCAAAATGTGACTCAAAATGAGACAAAATTTTCCTAGCTCAAATGTTTAGATCTGTGTTAAAACATAAATATTGCTTTGTGGGATCACCATGCATTGCTGTATAAAACTTTATGTGCAATAATCAATAATTAATTGGGAAAGTTGTGCTAGGAATTTTAGTGAACTGTTCATTACTTTAAGCTATCTTGATTAGAAAATCAGGAAACAGTTTGCATTTAACTTGCAGCTGCAGTAGCCCTTGCCTTCAGTGTTCTGTAGACCAGCCCCAGCGTGGTGGGACACTTTGTGCCGAGGCTGGGTCTCGCCTGTTGAGCAATGTCACCAATGTTTCCTTGCAGCCACCATCTGCCAGCATGACTTTGCCTTCTCAGGCAACTGTTTAGGCTCTGGCAGGAGCAGGCAATGCCCAGCTGACCTTTTACAAAGGAGGTTTGTCTTGATTGGTTGATTGTCTTGATTGATCAGATTGGTTCTCTGTTGTCCTCAGTCTTCTGCTAGCCAAAGTGAGAGTGAGCACTGTCCACCCCTACCCAAGACGAAGTTCAGAATCACAGGAAAGATGTCTTGGAGCATCTCATCTACCTGTGATGACAATGACAAGGAAAGGACTGGTTCCATATGGTTTTAACCTTTGGGTTTTTGTGCTGCAGCTTGCAGTGAGGATGATCTGAAGTGTGTAATAGTGTAGGGTGTAGTTCAGGGTTGTTGCTAAAGGAGAGGGGTGGCATGGTTCAGGAAATTTACTTTGTCAGACCTGGCTCCAAGGTGGGAATACACCAGTCCAGCCTCTCTGGGCTTGGGTCATCTCCTCAGCAGCAAGACCTGCCTTTTCCCTCAACAAGTTAGTAGTTTGTTGCAGGAGGGAAGCAAGGTACAGCAGGGCTTTTCTTCCCTGCAACGCGTTCGGTGCTGTGCTGAGTTTTCTCATGCCTAATAATTGAGCTGATTCGGCCTTCCAGCAGGATAGCAGTGGTCTGAATCAAGGAATTGGTTTAACACCTTATGACAGAACTAATGTTAACACTTTAATTTTCCCACTGGCAACAAGGAGCCTTCACTTGGCTTTGCCACTGCCGACAGCTTTTCCGGCTCATGGGTGACAGCCTCCCTCCTCTGTGCGCAAAAAATGCAGAATCTCTCCCTTCCTCACAGGGAAGTGAGAGGTTTAATTCCTAGTTATACAATGAAGCCAGCAAAGATCAGCAAGAATGAGAGATGAAGACTTCAGTATTTTAGTAAAATGTTTCTTTGAAGAGATGTTTCTAAAGGAGATTGATGACAACCAGGAAGCTGAAAGACTATCCATTAAAGAAGATCTAACACGACTCCAGATAGAAACCAATTATTTTAAAAAAACTAACTGCTTTTTAGTTTTGATTAATGACTTGGCACCAGAAATTGGACATTTAACAGGACTGGGTCCACTGTGGAAATGAACATCACTGGGAGTCACTGATGCAAAACTAAAGGTTTAGAGTAATGACCAGACAAGCCCGTTATTTTAGCTTTTTTTGCTTTTTTTGTATTTCTATGTGTATGTGCAAGGAGTGGGTGATGTTTATCTGACAGCTGCTAGGTCAGAGGCTTTTGTGCTCAGAACAGTACAGAAGCGTGAGCTCCAGCATAAGATCAAATCTAGATACAAACAGAAATGTATCATTCCTATTTGTGACCATAAATTTCAATGGGAAGCAGGTTCTGCACTCAGTAGGAGATTTTTTTTTAAATAGTTGGCATTAACAGAAAGTAAATGAGATTAACAGTGTTTCTTCTGTTTTATAAGCAAAGTACACATTAGGTTATAAGCCCAGTTCAGTGCAGAGTTTCATTTACCCATCTTATTCTTTGCAGAGGCTGGCTCTGCTAGTTTTCCTGAAGAATTCATAGTAAGAAGCCTTAGATCTGGATGCAGAAGAGGAAAAAAGCAGTTTAGGAAATGTTATAAACCTATACAGATCTAAGCATGTCTAAAAAGGCATTTTGGGCTTGAATTGCATGAAGTGAGTACAGCTTTAGTGAGTACTGCACTTTTTCACTCCTGGCTGGGTCAGACGGGGAGCCCACTGTCGGGATGCATCCCTGCTTGCAGCCATTTTACTCTCTCCCCACATTTTGCTCTAATCTTCTCACAAGCGTTCCCATACCTCGGCACCTGCACGAGATGTGTGTGTGTGTTAAATGTGTGTTAAATCAAGTAATGGCTGCCTGGGCCTTGTTGCAATTAGAGCTGCTGTGAGCTGTTCTCCAGAGACTTGGGCTCTGGTGAAAAATCTCCTCCAGGTAGATTAGGAATAGCTCAGCAGCTTGCTTCCCTCTTCCCATCGAGTTTTTGTTGAAAAGGTGAGTCTGAAAGCTGGCAGTACTTATATTTTTATATTCAGCTGCACTATCTGAGTGTGATATCAGTTATCAGCACCAAAAGAGAGAGAGTGAGAGAGAGAAATTTTGTGCTCACAGTAAAACATGGATCTTTTGAGCTCATTCCTTAAGTGTGGGAGGGAAGGAGTTAGGGATTAGCTATGGAGAGGGGGGTGTTTAGTGGAGGTATTTCTCTACTGACTTCAGCCAAGATCTCTCAAGGCTCATAAATTTGACTAGCAGTGCTTTTGTTTCTCTCGTTGCTGAATGATATGGATCACTGGTAGCTCTTTTCCTTTTTTCCTTTTTTTTTCTTTTTTTTTTCCTTTTGTTTTATGATTTTCAAACTCCTCATCTCAGATAAAAAGACATCGCCAGAATAAAGAAACCAAAATAGCCAGGCTTATTTTATTTCATTTCTTGTCTCATCATCCATGTTATTCTTGATGGGTGTTCTTCCTCCTGAACTAGCAAGATTTCTCCTTCATTATCAAAAAGGTCCTGACAGTTTGGTTCTGGAGTACATTATTTCTGCCAAATCAGTTTATAAACTACAGTAAGGTTCCAAGGCCCAGGATAAGACTGGTCTTTGATGATTCCAGAGATCCTACAGCCCACACTTCTTCTAACTGAATGGGCTGTAGCTCCTCCTGGCTGGATCTGCTGATGAATTGAACATCCAGTAACTACAGATTGTGAATTGATGAAGTTAAACAGTAGCAGGGAGAGAATCTGCAGCTTCCTTTTCTTTCAGTAGAGAAATCTGTATCTCCCTCAAGAGCCTTTTTAAAGACTGTCCAAATAAAGTTCAGGAGAGTGAAGTGCCATTAATTAATCACAACCTAAGTTCCCAGCACAAGGTGCGAACTGCTGCTTTTGGGACTAATGTTTGAAATCCCAGACCTCATTTGCAGAAGCACCTGTCTCTTGTGTCTTGGGGTTAAATTTTGTCTGTTTTCTTTTCTTTTCCCTGTGTTTTCTGATCATTGTTTGCATTATTCTGGCATTATTATTCACCAGAGGGAATATTTGAAAGGGAGATGAGATTTACTGAGAAGAAAGAGCTTGTCTGCTTTTCACAATTCTAAGGATTCATTCAAAACAGAATCTCCTTTTAAATTAACCTTGTAGCAGACCAAGTTATCTCTTTTAGGAAATTACTCTCCTGTAAAAAGTTGTTTTATTTTAAGGTAAGTATTTGAGTTTAGTAAACAGAAGCAACTATTCATTCCTCAGATGTGTTTCAAGAAAATTTGGGCATGTGGGACTTTTTAGTTAGTTGGGGTTTTTTCCTCATTTTTCTTCACTCTCCTAGCAGATTTGTTCTGATTTAAAGTGTATTTCAGATGTTTTGTTATACCTACATTTCCCTATGCTTCATGCTTTTGGTAGGAATCTGTCTTTAACAAATCAATGATGTAATTTTTCTCATCTGCACCAATAACTGTTTTCTCCAGGTCAGCTTCTCATTGTTTTGTTGTTTTGTAAAAACTCTCAGGCTTAAAAAAAAAATATTTTCTAACATTGTTTGTTTGGACACAAATTTAATAAGTGAATTAAATAAGTGGAATGGAATATGATGCACTTTTAATCAATTATTATGTAAAATGTAAGAAGTGCACTATGAATTATTTCTTTATACGATCAGACACATGACACTAGGACAGGAAGGTCATAGCTTCAGACAGAGAGACACAGGACAGCGGGAGATTTCCACAGCTCATTTAAAATAAGTTCATAGTTTTCTGGCATCTTTTGAATTTTGAGTCTGGTTGCTAAGGAAAAAAAATCCCAAACATGAAGGACAAGGGAGATTTAATAGTTGTTGTAGCTTTCTGAGCTCTTTTAATAATTCCGGCTTTCCTGTGTGAGCTTCAGTTTTCTTAACAGTTTACCTATTAAATTGTTAACTATCACTCCACTGAAGAAATAATGTTCATTTAGATGTGCAGCCTAATTCAGTGCTGGCTTTTGGAAACATTTTAGGCATTACTTAAATGTTAGTGCCACCTTCCTGTTCAACCTGTATATTCAGAATACAGTGACAGCAACTGCTGCACAGTTTCTTCGCTGGGAGACAGGGTGAGCATTATTTATAATAAACATTTGAAATTCTCCCATGGTCCCTGCTGGATGTGCAGTGCAGCCACAGTTGGTGAAGTCACCAGCCAGGCTTGAGCTGTTTTGCAGCAGGGGTTTGAAGTGCATTTAGTTGCAACAACCATTTAAAGATGACAGAAGATGGTTGCTCAACTGCAGGCTCTGTGTTTTCTCTTTTTTCCTCAGTGGTGAGGCTGTGATTGGAATTTTTAGAGAGAATTTAGGAATACCAGCTGTGACAGCAAGTCCCTCAAAGGAAGCAGAGGAAAATGAGGTTTTTGGGTTTTTTAAATTAATTTGGGGACCTTCTTGGTGATGAACCACATCCATATGTTTGCCACAGAATCAGTATTGGTCTGCTGTTTAAAAAAATCAGTAAACCTGGATGGCATGGAGGTACTTGCTGAGGTGTGGGAGGAGGAGAAGTGAATGAGAGCAATCCGACAAAAATACTGCTCCTAGAGGTTTCCATACCATGTGCATAGGAGCTGCCGTGTGTGAAAGCAAAGAAAAAACGCCACTGGAAAGAAACACCGCTTCGTGGGCATCTTGCATGCAAATACATCTGTGCTCACATCTGTGCTGGAATGCAGACATAGATACAGATCATTAACATCTATTTTCTGAAGGTGATCCAAGGTATCAATCACCTGAATTACTGCAGTAAAACCTGTCTTCTAATGAAACAAAAGTGAGACGTGAAAATAAAAGGTAACCTACTTTTAAATGTTTATAGAAGATAAAGGTTTAACCACAAGTCTTTCATCAAATGGAAGACAGTAGGAAAAAAAAGTTTAGAAAATGCCCTTTGGCTGCTCTTTACTGTGTGGTGAAACCTCGCAGTATCTCACCTCATATACTATATGGGCCCTAAAGGCAGCTGGAAATGTTTAGAAATACGTCTATTTTGGTACATGGCTGCCTCTCTATCTGTTATATCCAGCAGTGTTTCAAGGAAGGGAGATATTTGCTTAAATGAAAAGCCCAGACCAAAGTGTGAGATGGCAAATGGTGCTCGAGGGTATACAGCAGTCTAAACGGTGCCCTCTGTTAAAAGAATCAGCCACCTGACTGCTCATTAGTTAGCAGTAAATAATGAGGAATAGCTTGAGGCAGGAGCTCAGAAGTGCAGATGTCCCAAAATATTCTCCCAGTTTGTGGTGTCATGAGATCTGTAGTGTCGTAAGGTAAAATACACGTAATCCCTCTTCTGAGCAAAGTAAAGCATTTCACTGACTTTGTGCAGTCTAGAAATTTTGTGTAATCTTTTCAGTGAGGATATCAGAAAAGGAAAAGCAAGGTTCATGAGATAAGGCAGTGACTGCATAATTTCCCCCTTCCCTGTCATGTTGTGTGCCCAGAAGGCATTTAGCAATATGTGGACAACCCTGGAAATTCCCCCATATGGATGCTGCCCACTCCTCCCTCTCAAAAGGCAGTAGGTGACGAATCTTGAATTAGACTAATAACAAATCTGAATTTCTCAGATGGCATCTGTTGCTTTAATGGGAAGACCAGCATCTCAAACCAGAATTACCCTGAAAAGGGAGGGAGTCTGGGTGAGGACGGTGAGCAGTGACCAGGCTATGGGAAAAGCCCAATTATATTTAACAGTGATGGTGCCATTGCAAAGAACTGCAGAGATATATTAGGTTTGAGTAGAAATCAATTTAAAAATCTATGGACAGTTTTAAAAAAGGTTGTGTATCTCTTCTGTTAAGGTATTTTCATACCCTAGAGACTCCTTCTCTTAGATCTATAGCAAGTCTGGTTTTCTTAGTGAAATTTTAGGTTGCTTTGGATTTTGGGCACTCTGTAAGGTCAGAAGATACCAGTAGTAAAGTTGTTATAAGCATTTCAGTCACAAAGAATCTTCAGCCCCAATAAGTTTTAATGAAACTTGGGCTGCTAAGTGCTTATATTTTCCCTTTTCTGAACATTTCTCCTCCTTTTTTTTCTGTTTTTGCCAGTTCGGGTACAGTCCCCCAGTTGTCTGAGGCCATATGAAACAACAATCTTTGCAGGAGATGAGAAGGGAGACCAAAGTCAAGGTCTGATCTCCATAGCTATCCTGATGCAGCACCCCTTGCACTGGTGAGTAGGTGATACCTCTTGTCTGCTGTGTTCTGGCTTCTCTCCATCTCCCTGACCCTCTGGCAGTGCATCAGAGCTCAGCCTCAGGCTCCAGTAGGTCTCATCTCCTCTTGTATCAGGTGTCATCTTATGTCATGCTCTCCCTCCAGCTCACAGCTCTACCTGCCTTGATGTTTCTTTGATGTGTCCAGCTTAATCTCATACCAGACAGCCTCTGCAAAGGTACCTGCCCAGGAAGGTAGTCTGGGCAGACTCAGATGCCACGGCTGTTACACGCTTTTCAGTCATTGCTGCCGTAATCACTGCCTGGGGAGGGACTGATTGAGGTCCCTGCTCTGTTCACAGTAGGTTTCTTACCTCCTCCTTGCCACAATCTGCCTCTACTTGTGGCCTATTTACTGTGCTTTGCACATTCGTTATCTGAGCTGAGGTGATGAGCTGACCCCCCCTTTCCCCTGGCTTCTTACCTTTCAGCACTGTGTCAAATCCTGTTTGCTGAGAACCTGAAACATTTTTTATCTGGTCTGAAAAATCAAACAGACACTGCTTGGGAGATACCTAAATCCCATAACCAGGGGGTTTAAATTAGAAGTGTTTAGTGTTTAGGAAGAAGTTAAAAATGCAGGCCTGGACTACAAGTCCAGGTTCTTTCTTTTGTTCCTACATGCTTCTCATTGATCTCAGCATATATGGCAAAGGCAGAAGGGATGTTTGCAAACAGATGAGGAGCTGAGCAACAGTGAGAAAGCATGGGGAAAGGAGGATGGATGCTCCTGCTCAGTGTGCTTTACCAAAAAAGGGGTAAATCTAGCTGTGTCCTCCCAGTCTGTGCCAGGCTGGGCCCACCCTAGCTCTTGATCTCTTCTTCCCTGCTGATGCTGGGGTGCAATTCCCATCTTCAATCCTGCATATGCTCAAAAGATTTTGTTTGTCCTGAGGGACCAAATTCAAAGGTAGAGGGGATCTCCACCAAAGGGTCACTGAGCCCAGGAAAGGATGCTGTGGGTCTGCTCTGAGAACTTTAATCTGTGAGACAAACTATCTATCTTTTCTTGTGGCTGTTAAACTTTCATAGTCTCTGTTTCTCTCTCTGCCATGCATTTACACAAATTGAAATTTAAAAAGAAAGAGCAAGTGGAAAGAGAAGCGGGAAATCCAACCTCAATAAACTCTCCATAAAATCCACAAATTAAGGGCAAGTACATCATGAAAGCATATTAGTCAGAGAGCTATAAATTCCAGCAAATTGATTGTCATATATAATCAAAAACATACTATAATATATAATAAGTTGAAATAAATACCACAAACCAACCTCAGGCTGTAAATGTTTAAGATTAGTCCTTCATACCACATGTACCTGAGGTATAAATAAAGCAAGCAGGAAGGCTTGAAAAAAAAAAGAAAAAGGGAAAAAGGTGTGTATCTTAAAAGTGGAAATTGAAATGAAAATGCAGCCCTTTCAGTTACCTTTAGAAAGGGACCTCAAGGGTTTTCAAAGCATAGATACATTCTCATGCACCACTCAACAGTGACCAGTCTCCCCTTCTTGAGCTGAACTCACAGAAAAACCTCTAGTGATCGTCCTCAAAGGGTGTGTCCTTCGTGCTCTGTGTGGAGGTGACAAATGCAGTGGGTGGCTGTGACACAAGGTTTGCTTTGAGCAGCCAGCGTGGCAGTGCCTTGACTTGATTGGGGGTGGTTGGAGACCACCAGCTGGGACTGCAGGAGCTCTGCTGGCTGCAGTGCAGCTCTGCCGTGTCCCAGACCTGCCTGTGCTCCTTGGGTGCTCCTTTTCACCCACAGCAAGCTGCACCTCTCCCACGGCTGCTTGGGGCACCTCAGTTATGGACAACCTCATTCACAGTGATGAGGCACCTTCAGGAGCTACCTCCTGGTTTGTGATGCTCACCAAGACCTGCTAGTTGCTGATGGCTTGATGGATTTGAGATCACTTGTCAAATTACTGTCTATACTCTTTTAAAGCAAAATATTTTAACCTTCAAAGTTAGCATATGAAACTAGTAGACCAAAGCTAGCAAGAGCCTGTATTTCATATAAACATGTGCAAACGTTTCTATGTATAATCCGAAATTATGTGACCAGGATGCCCAGTGCCCCAGAAACCGTCTAGAGGCCAGTTTCCTCTTTATTTAGTATATATATACTAAATAAGCAATTGCCTAAGGTGCCTTCCTGCCTGCATTATTAATATGGTATAGACCTATGGTTTCCAGTATCATATATGTGGAATTTAATTTCTCAAATCCTGAGTAATCTGTGTCTAATCCTCCAGCAGGAAAGATGTTCAAAAATTGTGGTGCTGGGCCTTCTGTTTTAAACCATTTAGCTTCAAACAAGGAATGTGTGACGAGCACCCTACTGCCAGAGTAGCATCCACGTTATTAAAGGCACAATTATACTGAATGGAACAGGCAATGAGTGAAATCATACTGAGAAACCGATTGGAATGGCTGGCAGCAGGATAGGGCAGCGTGCAGCCTGGCTGGGCTGAAGAAGTCACGCCTAGTTCCACATGAAGGTCTCTCACCCCATCTGGTTGAGTTCATACTAGGGCAAATGTGACCGGAGAGCAGGAATCTGCAGTGTGGCTGGTGTGGGGCCGATGAAATCCCTTGGGTAAAGGCTGGTAGAAGGAAGAGCAGCCTCGCCTGAGCTGGCCGTAGGCACTGGCTGCACCATGATCCCAAACACAGACCTGAAATGTAAGGCAGTTTTCATTCACATGGAGCCCGAATTGCACCATTCTGTCAGTAACTATTGCCAAAGCCCTTCAGGTGAAGATAGACTTGAGAAGCGTCCCGAAGCTGCCTGAAACCTGATACTTCCTTCCTGGCAGGATCCGAGTCCCACTGTCAATAGCATGTCAGTTCAAAACGGAAGCAGCAGTGTTTACAAAATTAACAAATGGACTTCAAGTTAAACACTGGGCAATTTGTGAGACCACTTTTTTCTCCAAGCATTGACCAGTCTCCTGAGATTACTTGCAGGTGAATGTTCTGTTATTCTTTCTGGACTGACTTATTCTAACATCATGTCATTTTTAATTGCTTTTCTTGAGAAAATATGCTTGCAACTCCATCCTGTTAGCCTCCTTGGGGTGCTCTTGATGTTAACCTTTTCCCACGGCTGTATTCGCCATTCCTAAATCACACATATAGCTTTACTGGCTTCTAATTAATTACTGCAGTTGGAAATGCAAAACTAGTATATGGTATGTGCCCTATGGTATTAAGCTCTGGGATTGCATATAGTACAAAACTAAATGGCACAGCCTGATCTGTGCTGGGCCCTGGTCCTGCAAAGATATACAGGCTGTACATATTTCAAGCAGTCTTGCTAACTTCCCTGTGACTGCAGACAGGAAGAAAAAGTTCAGCACGTGCCTAAAGACTCAGAATCAGGACTTAAGATGTTAACTCCTACAGCAAGAAGGAGAAGCTTTTATCACAAGACACCCTCAGGGAGATGCAAAGCAGAAGGCAGCCTCCTGTCTGCCTATGTGGGATCTGCCTGCCTTGCTTTGCTAGACCCTGATCCTCCATCTAAGCTCCACAAAAATGGAGGATCTCAGTGTTCACACCCGCAGACACATCTCAGGGAGTTCCTGAGTGGGTGCAAAGCCTTGGCAGGCGTGGGTTCCCTCTGCTTTATCATCACCACGAACCATTTGGGATGAAGCGCATGAACCATGTGATATTTTTAGCAAGCTCAGCTGTAGACTGTCGACTGAAAGTACATCACTTGTTTCGACAAGTAGCAAATATGAAGCTGGAGGAGAGGGCAGGAAAGTATCCAGAACTGAAATGAATATTATTACTTTTCACCAAGCAAGCTGGACTCCTTGCAAAACAGGATCAAAATAGCTCTTTGTCAAAAGTAAAAAGATTTGCTGCCAAGGTTTATGAGAAAGAAGCTACACTAATGCATTAATTAGGTTATACAATGTTTATCTCTTTTTTCCTTTTAGTTTGCACTATTAAATGTAAAAAGCAGATCCATCAACATCTAATGTTTCTTCAAAACACCATGTAGAGTCTAGAAAACTGAACTGTCAGACATGCTTGTCATGTACGCATACTTTGTTATTAAATGTGTTTGGGCATGAGTTTTGGCAGGATTTCTTCACAACTCTCCTGAACTTTTCTTGACACCTTTTATGGCACGTAATACATCTGCAACTCAGGGCTTGGTAAGCCCTTAACTCTTTAATTATGAGCCTAGAAACTCCCTTCCTAATTATTGTCCTATAAGCAACATGATCTAATTCTCATGCCAAAGCCCAGAAATTCATGCTGCAGGTGCTTTGCTTTGTTTGGCTGCCTTTTGCTAATTTTTTTTTTCTTTTTGCAGTGTCAGGAGAGTAGTGTGTGCTCTGCATTCTTGTCTCAGTGTAATCCTGGAGTAGTTTGCTGTCTCTTGGTAGCTGACCTGACTGAAGTGCGGCATTTGCCACTTTTTCTTGCACCTTTTCCTCCAACTGAGGTCACTGCTCAGCTCTCAGGCAGTGCATGCTCCTTGGACCAGGTTTAATCGGAGGAGCAATTTCCTCCTGTGAAGGGTTAGGGCTTAGTATTGGCGATTGTGTAGTACCGAGTGTTGCCAGAAACCTCTTTCAAAGTGAGTGGGACTCATATAAGTACTGTAGGAAATAAAAGAGCAAGACTCTCATAGCTGTCGTGTCTAACGCTACATAAATCCCCTTTTTCCCTCCAGGGAGACTGAAGTGGAGAGTGGCTCGGTGCCTTGCCAAAGGCCACGGAGGATATCAGTGCTGGAGAGCGAACGGACCCTGCCGGTCCCGACTCCATAGCCTCCTTGCGATCCCTTCGAAAAGTTCATTTCCTTCTATTGGACTGATTTAAAAGAGAGTAATGAAACAGGGAATTTGCTCTTTTTCTTATGACTTGAGGGAGGAAGTCAGGAAAAGGTTTGACTGACAATTTAATTAATTTAATAAAAGAGGAATTACCTACAAAGCTGATTTTTGTGAAATTTCTACAGAAACTGTAAATCATGAGTATATCATATTAACTATTAAATCAGAAAAGAAAGATACAGCAATCTAGAAAACTAGAAAACACTTCCATCTTTCCAAAGTATCAGGAAGTCATATGTACTAATGCCATCAATTTTATATAAGCCTAAATATAAATAAGCAAATATATTTTGCTTTCTTACATTCTAAACAAAAATATGTACTTCATTGCAAAATGAATTTGTTTCTTTTGATATTCATTCAGCACTTATATATCAAGTCGATCATCTCACTAAAAGAAAGGTTTCTGTTCTTCCTTAAATCTGGAGTTGCTAGCACAGCCCCATCAGCCAACAGCATCCTTCCATAGCCTTTCAGAACGCGTACAAATGGCACAAGGTGTTAAGAGATGCAGGCCATGGGGCCAAGAAGTTTAATGATGGATTTATTATTGAAAAGTGTATGCACTTTTCTGAAATACTCGTTGAACTTCAGGCTCCTCTCAAAGTCACTGTTTAAAGAACAGAGTTCAGTACTGAAATAGTCTGTGCAATTTCCAGGGAGGAACCCAAAGGACCCCTCCTGGATGACAAATTGCGGAAATTTCCAAATCAAGTTGTAAACTTTCTTTCCGGGTAAATAACAATTGTCAAAACTGTCGCTGTTCCCTAGGTTTATACACTGAAAGAGAGAGTGCTTAAACTTAAAAAAAATTCCAGACCCAAACAAATTCAAACTTTTGCTTTGGTTCATGCTTGGATTTGAATTTAATAATTTGGACTGACTTTGGTAGCCATATTGGTTTTGCAATAGCAGCTTTCCTATGGCTGTGTTTTTCCAGGCTGATAATTTTTGATAAAGCTTTCTGAGGTTCAAGATCAGCACCACCTGGAATCTTGTTTAAGAAAAGCAAAGTATTTTCCTACCTCTTCCCGTGCAGCTGAGTAATTACTTTCAGTTTGATGTTTTTGTGTTAAATGGCATTGCTTCAAACTCTGTGCATGTCAAACAGCAGAAAGCTAGGGGAGTTTGAAAGGTTATCGCTGTTTCTCTTCGAATTCCTGTGTACTGAAACCCTTTGGAGGTGGCTGCCTACTGCAAATCATTGTTTGACAGCTTCACTCAACTTCGAGACTTGTCAACTCAGGGGCCAATCTGACAGCTCTCAGGCAATAAAGTAAACAAAGGATTTGGAGCGTCAGGGAAGGAATGCTTAAAATCATTCCTAATATTTCTCCTATTCATAACATGTCACCAAGCCCTGAAGTTATGAAGGCAGCAAGTCTCAGCTTCTTACGCATCCCAGGTGGTGTTTGCAGGTTAAGAGAGAGCTTGGGAGAGCCCTGGCAACAGTCTTCCACCAGGCATCATCCAGATTTGTTCCCCTGATAGTATCCCTGATAATAATGAAAACTCTAGGCATTTTTCTTCAGATGAATGGATTTGCAGACACTTTATGCATTACTCTGAGCTAAAAGGTGATTCAGTATCGGTGGTAACAGAACATCATGTAAATAGTTGTTCTTTAAAACAAAAAAAAAAAGAGCACATTATATGTTTTCTGTGAAATAATGTAGTTAAGAGAGACTTCTTTCCCAGCATCCAGGAAACCTACAGATACTGGCTGTAAAAACGCTCAGATGCAGATGGTGCTGGGATCTGCTGAGGGTTGATGACTACATGGATGTCACCACTCATGTACCTGTCTGTGGACTTACAACACATCAGCACATGAATTAACAGGTACATTTTCTGAAACGGTCACTTTTACAGGGTTCTGCCTTTGTGGAAATTATCCGAGACACTTTAAATAGCCTTTTTTTGTTTGTTTGTTTTTGGAGAATCTGAGCCCAGATTTGATAATCTGACTATGTTAATACATTGCCAATTGAATGCTCACAATTATGAGCGGCTTTCAAGAATGTAACCTGATTCTTTGGATATTTTTCATTTTAAATTTTAGTATTTCTATCAGGGAATAATTTGATTCAAAATAAAGTATAGAAAATCTGACCTAATTTTTAGGTTAGTGTGACTGTTCCTTGCACATCTACTTTGAGGACTCCTGCTGCTAACACACCTAGAGCTGACCCCTTTGTTAACAGCGTGGCATGTGCATGACAATAAATTACCTGTTGTCATTATTGAAAATGACTAATGACCTGCTAGCCTTTTAGGATGTTATTTAAAAGTCATTTTTCTAAAAAAAGAACTATATTCCCTCTTGAAGTAATGCTTGCCTTTTTTTTTTTAATAACTCCATTAACTGTTGCCGCTCTGTACTGTTATAGGAGGTTTTCTAATTACAGTGGTTGCTATGCAGTAGTTATGGCTAAATTGTCTTATTGTTCTAGTAAGGACACCTTACTAGACACCCAACTAGCATAAATATGTGTAGCTGGGTTTTCAATGGATTTAATCTACTGTAGACTAGCTGTAACGTTTAGGGATAATGTTAAACATCTTCATTCACAGCAGTATTACAACTCCGTTAATTCGTATTTTAAACTGAGCCCTGAACAAATGCACTTCAGCAGCCACTTGTGCTTGCTACGAGATTAAAGGCTCTGGACCATGAGAAGAAAGGAAATCTCTATAGGTTGCTAGCTAATGGTTGTTTTCTTTGCTGTTGGAGTCAGTGAATTGAATTGTAATAGACTGGATTGACTCCACATACGGAAATTACAAAGAACAGGGTCATTTTTTTTCCAGATGAAAATTTCAGTTATTCTGAAAGTCAGCTATGCACTTCAAAATGCTGGACTGCAAGACATTATTTGAAACTCTGATAGGTCTTTTTCAGTATAATATTGCTTGCTTATATATGTGTCGTGTACTTTGCGTTAGCAGCTTAATAGTTGCAATAAATGTGGTTGGTTTGACATCAGAGCTGGAGGTGCAGGTAGCATCATGTAAAAGCAACGTGTGTGGTGCCATGACAGTGAGGAATACTTGGTCGAGGATGCACATGAATTTAATTGCTACCAATGTGCAAGTAAAAATTGATTAGGGGAGCAGATCTGTGGGCCTGTGCTCTTTTGCAGTGTTCCTGACGCTTATCTAGCCTAAGCTGCATTCCCAGATTTGCCTCTTGCTGATACTGTCATGACAGACTCAGACACATCATAGCTGCTCTGACTAAGTAGCAGAAGGGCAAAGTTTCCACCACTGAAACTGCTCTTACTGCACAAATCTCGACAAAGTGATGGGAGTTAATCACTGAAACACGAACAGACAGGACTAGCTTGTCATAATAGGAAGATATCAAATCACAGCTCTGTAAAACTCTTCAATGTTTTATCATGAACAGCTGTCAAACTCTAATAATTTCATGATTAATGCATTGCAGAGTGGTTTCCCCTTTACGCTGTTGCCTGCAGCAGTTTTTTTACTGGAACTGATCTTGGTCATATTTATTGAAAATGAGCTACAATTCTGCATATGCCTATGTATAAATGTATGAAAAAGCACAAAAAGGAGGAAATAATTCTCAGACTTAGCTCCATGTATGGGAGGAGACTGCCCCACATGGTCTGCCTTCCATCCTGCCCCTAGGATGGCAAAGAAGGAGGGCTGTGAGCATGCTTAGAAATTTGTGTTAAGCTCCATAGACATAATTTCTTTTCTGCCCATGGTAACATCTGTGAATAGTGCAACTAGGAATGGTTTCAACATCATCTACTCCTGAGGAAAAACATAATGGAAAAGAGCTATCGCTGACTTGTACACAGCCAAATTTGGGGAGAATTTAAATAATAATAGTAAAGTCTCTTTCACGGTGTTTCTACTTGAAGAAAAAGGTGTGGGTCTTCTGCTTTTTCAGGGAACGTCTGAGGCTGTCCATGCAGTGTTATGAAAGTTGTGTTGGACTTGAACCAAACTAGGTGAAACAAGATGTTCATTACATTTCTTACAACTCTGGCCACCAAGAAACTTGTAGGCTGCACCCGAGAGGCCCCCACTGTCCCTCCTGGGGCAATCTGGGAGCCAGCAACTCAGGAAGTGTGGAAAGTCCCTGGACATTTCATTTGAACTGAAATAAATCCCCTTGAAAATTACTGCTAAACAACAGGTATTACAGGCTGTAGTAACCACTGAGCCACTCTTGGCCGTAGTGGATTCCTGCCAGGACAGGATTTCCATCTCTCACAAGATATTTCACATCAGTCTTGAGGTCTGGGACTCTTTGGACTCGCAGCTCTATAGATTTGTTTGTTTAAGACTATCAGTGTTTGCTTTAAGTTTTTAAGAAATAATAATAATTGTAAAAACCTTTGAAGAAAAGAAAACTTCTGCTGGAGTGTGTTTCTTTTGGATTTTCTAAGAAGGTTTCTGAGGAGGGCACCTTCATGACAATATAATTAAGCAATGAGACGTGACAGCTAGTCATTTCAGGGTTATTATTGTATGCCTAAGGTGGCATTGCAGGCATGAGGCTGAAGGGCAAGTGGCTTTAATCACCCATTAAGTGCAATAATCCCTTTGATATGCACTGTCTGGAGAGATTTACCAAAAAGGAATTTATGAACAATATTTACAGGAACAGACAAACTAGTGAATGCACTAGGTGTGAATATTAATGTGGTATTAACATCACTGACAGACACTTAAAAAAGGTTTATGTGTGTCAAGTTTTCCTCATTAAAGACACCCCAAAGCAGTTATTTTTAATAAGCAAAATATTGCAAGGACTTCTTTGTGATTTTGCTTTTTTCCTCCCTAAATATTTGTCTTCTATACTTTAAGCATAGGTAATATGGATATCAACATGGATAAGTTCATCCCTGCAGTACAGATGGATAAAAATGTTGATGGCATGTGATAACACAGTGCCTGTCCATAGCAGGCAAGTCTTCCATAAATCCCATTATTAGGGGATTCACAATCCTAGCTCATTTCAGTACCCTCACCTGGCACTCTGCTCTCAAGGAATGCAGTTCCTCTGAAGGAGAGTGTTCCTTCCTACAGCATGTGAAGATCAGTGGTGTGGTTTCCACATCTGTTTCAGCTCGTAGAGCTGGGAATTGGACTGTATTCCTCAATGGCCATGCAGACATAGATGCCAAATTGCCAAGCTACTTCATCAATTTAGTAAAATATTTTGATTGGTTTTAAAGGAAGGGCATAAAACATGGATATTTTCATATGAAATGGGTTATGGAAAGACATAATTTTTTAAAAAAACATAATTGTGTGAATTTTTAAAATGCAAAACTTTGTGTTAATGTGTCACTAAGTGGCGAAATCTGGTGCCAACATAAATGTTGGTAATACGTTCATCATATTTACAGGTCTGGAAATGTTTGCTTTTCCTTGGCCTCCTTTATGTATATGAATACATTAAAATAATCATCAAAATGTAAATATGAGAGTTAAAATATCTTCTTCATCCCAAAATTGCTTTAAGCTGTATAGAAAAGAGTATTTTGCTGAATTGGCCCTTGTTTGAACTTAGGTTTGCATATTTTGTGCTGTATAGAAAAAGCTTTGCCCTTTATTTGAAGTCAGTTTTGAGTGTGTAATTACCATGCTCCAATTTCCATTTGAACAATCAGAGTTCTCCTGTCAGTCCTGTTTGAGTACACATGGATTGAACAATTAAAAACTTCCTGTTGTGGGTGCAGGGGGGGTTGTGGGGATTTTTTTCATTAAAGAAGAGGGATAAAAAATTGTAAAGCTGAAAATGAAAATTGATGAGAATTGGACTTGTATTTTATTTTGTTTTTCCAGAAGATTTATAGAACTGCAGCATAGTAGAGCTGTTGTCAGTGGTTCCCTAAAAAGGAACAAAGTATTAGTACCAAACAAAATGTATCCTTCAAATAATACTTGAAGAATTAGTCTTTTAAAAATTGCCACAATTCCTCTAAAGAAAGGGTTAAAATGAAATCTGCTAAAGTGTCCCTAGGGACAGGACAGTCCAGTTTTGAAAAAAGCCATTGTTATGCTAGTAATAGGATATGTCTTAAGCTTGTTCTTAAGTCTTATTTTCTTTACTGCAGGTTGAGAAAGTTTCTCTCCATCGTGTTCCATGCAGTTGTTCTGGAAAGAAATGGCAAAGCTGTGCAGGGCTTTGCAACAAAAAAACCCCTCTTCCTGCAAAGGCAAGACCCTGCCAAAATAAATAGGGACATCAGCAAATTGTACAGATGGTAATTTCTTTTAAACACATGTGTATGTATTATACATAATATGAATATGAATATATGGTGGGTATGGATGCGGGTATTTACATGCATTTGCATATGTGTCAATATTTTCAAGAATATAGGTTTTGGAGCCTATATTAATCAATGCAGGCTTTCCTGGAAACTGAGCTCTCAGCAAAGCCCAGCTTGCTCACAAGTTCAGCTTGCAGAATCCTGAGATGGGGGTTACTGTGCTGGGATGCAAAAGCTAATTTCTTAATCATGATTAAGTTACCAAAAGCAATGCAAGCTCTCGATGCCTGGAACAGCCAGATGAAAATGGCATGGTCTGGTGATTAGAAGGTTTTAGTAGGAAATAATACTTTTCTTGTCACTGGGCTGCGCTGGCAGAATGAGCGCAGCAGCTGGAACACATATGCAGAGTGTTTACTGGAGCGACTCTTACACTTTCAGACAGAAGGAAATCCTGTGCAGGATTGGAAAGCGCAGAGAGCTGTCACCAGGGAATAGGCTGTCTGTGTGTCTCCATGAAATAAAAGCTGTGTGGACCACAGACCCTGCAGTGGGCACTTCCTGCCCCCTTCACTGCAGCAGCTCAAGATTGCTTTTTCTTTCTGCCTTTATTTTTTTTTTTCAATTTTGCTGGAAGATATCAAATCCACCAGTATTATCAGCAGAAACACCGATGAAGCTCAGGATTTATTTTGTATCAAACTTCAAAAATCTGTTTAAGGGTGGGGGTTTTGTTGGCTTTTGTTGTTGTTATTTGGCAAAAGGAGAACCTGCAAATTTGGCCATTGCTCAGGTTGCATAGTTTAGGCTAATAAGACATCTGATATTACTTGAGGTGTTTTTTTCGATTTTTTTTCTTTTTCTCAAAGCTGTGTAGGTTTCTGACTAGTATGAATGCATTTAAAGCAGTAGCAAATCCTGGCACCCAAGGGCTGCTAACACAAGGAATGTTTCATTGTTTGCTGATCTTATAGCAATGGCCAGTATCTGCTAATGAATAAGAAAATGCATTCATTATCTAAGTAATTTTAAAGATCCTAAATTAATGATGTGTTTATGTGACAGATTTGTGGGAGGGATTTCAAATATAATCACCATCAATCTGGCTACAGCCAAAATAAATTTTATGAAAAGTAAAACAAACTGTTGCACAGACAAAGTAGGCCTTCAGGGGCTCACACAATAATCTGTGTTTTCTTATTTAGCTGTGTATAATACTTCTGCTCATATCTTGTCCAGATAGATTCTCAATATATATATAACGTTGCTGTTAAAGCTTGGAAGAGTCAACATATGCCACTACACAAAGGGGAGGAAAGAAAAACATGAAAGACAGAAATACATACTTAAAATGTTTCTTTCAAAAGAGCAAGCCATGCCCAGGTACCTGTGCCAGACATGATGCGATTGTAAAGGTGAGCATTCAACATGAAAGCTTTAATTCGAGGGTGGTGGCTTTTCGACATGTGACTATGTCGGGGTGTATGTTCTGGAAACCCCAGATGCTGCTGTCACCACTAATAAAACTATTGCAAGGTTCAAACTTTTGGTGAAGTTGCCGCGTATGTTCTCTCTTTTACTGAACGGAAACGTCAGATGTAATCAGACGAAGAGGAGAGGTGGGGCCCCAGTTTCGGAAGCACGGGCGCGGCGCTGATCCAGGAGCAGTGGCCTGTAGCCCCAGCCCGCGCCATCTGCCGTGGCCTGGGCTCAGTGACACGCGATGGGTGGGGGAAGCCGTGCTGGTGTCTGGGTGATGGTGATCCAGCTTGGAAATGCTGCTTTGGGCTGAAGTGCTGAAGCCTACCGAGCACGGCGGCTGACTCTCGGTGGACATGCTCCATTAATCAGTATCATTGACAAGGAAAGGCTTAAATTCCTATTTGCACGTTCCAGTGAAAATGCATCAATAATTTTTAATTGTTTTAACACTGTTCTTCAAATATGTTTTAAGGATATTTTTGCCTGATAAAGGGCTTTCGGGTTGCTGAAGGCATGTCACCATCCTTCATTCACAAGTTCAAATGTATTACATACAGCTGCCAAAAAGATCTGCTTTTGCATCCTTGTCCAGCTTTCCTGCTCTCGTTATTGGTTTACAGTCGGTGTAGTGGGAGTATGTGGCTGTCATTCAAACAGATGAAAACCTTTGGCATTGAAAAGATATCAAGGGGTCCCTGTTTTTAAAAAGGAAATATACCCCTTTCTACTATTGCATGATTTCTTGATCAGATAAATCCCATCTTGTGCTAACGTTTAAATTAAATGCACTGCTTTCTGACCCAACAATAACAAAAGCAAACCCACTCCTTGCCAAGTATCATAAGCTCTTAAAATACATTCAGACAGTGCGATGATATTAGTAGAGAAGCGGATATCAGGTTTTGTCTGACAAAGCAAACCGCACAATGGAATATGAGAAGTACTGTGCTTACTGACTTCAGGATAAAATGAAAGACAGAAGCCCTATCAAAAATTATACTAATAATCTAATACTGTACATTTATATGGAGACTTGGCCTGGAATATCTCAAAGATGCTTCACAGAGAAAGACATTTTAATCTTATCTCCCTATCTAGGTGACCGAGTAAAGAGGTTAAACAATTTGAACTCCGATTTCAGAAAAAGCATTTTCCAAGGTGTGTTTGGCAAAGACTCTTTAAGAAACTGGGTTGTATTGCAGCAAAAAAAAAATACAACGGTAGACTGAGTAATCACTAAACTTCACCAGAATTTAGTAAATTGGACAAAGCTTCATTGTGTTCTTGCCTGTGTTTTGAAGTCTCCTGTTAAGCATCTCTACTAGCTAGATTTAAGGGTAGGAGGAGGTACTGGAATGGACTTTTGGTCTTGCCTACTGTGGCTGCTGGCAGGAGAGTTGGGAATAGAGCTTGGCTTGCATTTTTCTTTCTTCAAGCCTCAGTCATCATAGATAAACATATATCCACAATCCATAATCTGCTAACATATTGATAATTCTTTCTTTTCAAAGCTAGTGGAAAAATTGTTCAGACATTAATATGATTGATAGGAAGGCTGAGTTTCCTGACTTGTGTGTTACTATTCATATACATGCATATATATATGTATGTAGATCATACCTGCTCTGAGAGGGAAGATAACTGAGTTCTATGTTTTAACCAAAAAAATGAACTGTGGAAAATATCATTCCGTCTCTGGTAGATGCGTGGTGATCTCCAGCAGCAGAGTTCAGCTGCATCATCAGTTTCTCTGGCCATATCTATTGCTTGGAGGATGTTCTGCATTGGAGGAGCACCTGGTTCTTTCTGGATCTCAGTAAGAAAGACACGTCTAGAAATAACATAATTAAATTTCTTTGATAATAATAAGAGAGAAATAGGAAAAGGAATATAGACAGTGAGTAAATCTTACATCCCTTTGGATGCCAGGAATCCTGATTCTGTCTTATATCAGATGAATCCTGCTTTTCTTCTCTTTGCCTGCTGATGTTCATAGTGATTTGCATAGTCATCTTCATTTACATGGAGAATACACAGAGACTGATTGAGTGATGATCCTTTTTTCTATTCTGGGCAGGTCTTGTTCTTCTTTTCTTTTTAAAAACCTGGTGTATCACCAGACCTTAGCACATGGCCAGAGAACCTTCTAATGGAAGGCAAGTCAGTCTTGACTTCTGTGTTAAATTTGTAAGGTTATGCAATACAATGTATTTTGGACATCCATAACTGTCTGCTTCCTTCCATCTTTGTTGTAGGCTTATTGATAATAATTATTTTATAATCCAACATTAAATAACAAAAAAGAAGCTTGAGTATTGGTACATTCTCTGTAATTGCATGCTCATGATAGGTCTTGGACCAACCTTCTGGAAATAATGGAAGAATCACAGACAAATACCAAGGAATGGTTGGTTCATCTTTGGTTAGTAGTGTGAAGGACATTGGTAAAGAGAGTAAGCTTATTTGTATACTAGAAAGCCATCTAGCACAGGAGGTTTATTCCTTACTGAGGAGTTAAGGAATTCTTTGTACAGAAGCCAATCTCTTTCTCAAAGAGTTGAGCTCATCTGTGTGATATCTTCCATGCATTATCAAGCTGTTATCTTCAACTGTTTTGATGAAAAACTGCAAAAAGGATGCTTCTGGAGCGTCAGGGGTTCAGTCAAGACAATAACACCTGGATGCCCAAGTATTTATCACAGAAACAGACTCTAGAATGAATTTCACTCTAGGTATAACTGCAACTGTGACCTGACAAAGGAAATAGAAAGTTTTGTGGGAAATTTGTCCTTGTGCCTAGTTTGAGTTCTTTCTGTTAATGAGCAAGCTTAAATGCTACAGCTATTATGTAAACAGAAATTAAAACACAGGTCGTGTAAACACATTGCATTTGAAAATTTGTGTGAATTTGATTCGCTGTCAGTGATTAAAGGGCCTCACTGCTTGATGTCCACCAACTGTGCACAGAACCAGCCAAGGGTTTGCTTTTGAGCTATAACAAGTTAAAGTGTATAATGTTATTTTGATAGTGCAGAAATTCGATATTTGTGTAGGTACTGTTTTTTTGAAACAGGATGGAGTACAGGAGGTGCTGCTGATGGAGTGTGACCCTGCCTCCACCACAGGGTGCTGTGCTGCAGAGGCAGAGCAGGAAGGCAGATACGGTGGGATGGTGTTCTGGACAAGAGAGTTCAGCGCACACAGACTATGGGGACACCATCTGCTTGACAGTCTTTGCACATTCTAGGAAGTACCTTGTGGCACACCTGAGCCTTGCTCTTAGGATTGACAATCTTTGCCCAAAGTGTAAACCCCAGCCATTTGCTATCTGTCACTGGTTAAAGTTTACCAAGTGTCAACCTGCTTGCATTTCAAATACAAATGTCATCTTCTATGTCAGATCCTTTATTCTTCTGTACATCTCTGGTCAGTGATAAGTTGTTCTCAATAATAAAAGAGAATTATTTCCACCATGCTAACTTCATGCATCTTCAGCATCCTCTTTATTTTTAAATTCAACCATAGAAGATATTCTTCTGCCCCTGTGGCTCAATTCACGGCTATTCTGTGAGTTAGAGGAAAGCTTTTACCTCCTCAAAGGAGCTTTTGTGTTGATAGATTACTTTATAGAGTAGATGGCACTTTTGGAGGATCACAGTGGAAGGCTCTGCCTAAAGGAAATCCAGAATCTTTTCCAGATCATAATCAGAAGTCTTCTTCAAACATCCGTAAGGTTGGTAAAAGAAAATAGGAATAGGAATACATTGCACTAATTAATAGGAGGAGGAGACACTTGTTTCATATTTGATTTTGTTGAGCTGAGATACAGGCAAGAATTACTAGTCTTTTACAGGCTTACTTTGGAATAATAATTTCTTTTTAGTTATGCCTAATGAGTAAGGAGAAAAACGTTTAAGGGAGGCTGTAAATCAGAATCTAAACAAAGTAATTTTATGCAGTGAATAATACACTAATAAATGCGAAGTTTCGATTTTGATATTAGAATTAATGAGCTCTGCCTTTTCTTCTTGATAGATATTTAAGGACCGCCAAAGAGTTAAATGGCAAAAGTAATTTCTTTTTTATCAGCTCAGTTACTTCTTTTTTTAGCCATTTACAATATCCAGCTTATTTTGGTGGAAATACTAGTAGTTCTTTCATTAAATTTGTAAGGAAAAAATTGCAGAACATTTTTTCATAGCCATGATTTTTTGATGTATAGTTCCAGATGTAAAGAAGCTGTATTGTGTGTTCTGAGGTTTTCCTATTGAGCATTTCTGAAATTTCAGAAATGAACACTAAGTAGGTCTAAAAGATACAGTATGGGGTGCATGAGAGATGTTTTTGACACAATAGGGTCAGAGAAGTTAAAGACACGTTCTTTGTTGGCAATTTTGGCAGAAATACTGAAACACAATGTGGGAACTGCAAACCTTATGACATTCGGTAAAACGTGAAAAGCTTCATGTCTGTAATATACGACTTGATGTCATGTATATGAGTTGGTAGCTTTTGCACAATATATAATGAATCTCACTTTTTTTTTTTGTCTGAAGTTTGAAAAGATTTTCCGAGTTTAAATAACTCATGCTTGAAGTGCAGTGTGAATTTAAAACTCCCTATTGTCCGAGTGTAAAAAAGTTCATTTCATGATGTGGCAAATAATTTAGTCTGTATTCTTACCTCAATGGGTCCTTATAAAATTGTAAACCGTTTTGAAAAACCTTTGCTATCTAAATGACGGTTGTATAAAGAGAGGTACGTATAAAAACAGGGAACCAATTTCCCAGCTATGTCGCTGGAACCTAAATTTCTGTTATAGTCCCCCATTACTTTGCTGTGTCTTTTATTTGCTGCTCTTGTGTGGGCTGCAATAAATATAACACAACTAGACCTTTCTGCTTTTGTCAGCTAAGCTCCCCTGGTTTCCACTGCTGGAATGTAGCGTTGTGTTTTGGGAGGCAGCACCAGCTTTTCAGAGCCATTTCAGAAAAATGTCTGTAAACCTTTTCTTTGTAATTTTGTTCACCCTGTATTCAGCTACACTTGCACTGAGGGAAGTGGGAAGCTCCAGCACACTGCATACACTGTACTGGAGATGCCCATTTGACTGGGAGAGAGACCATCTGCATGACAGGCAGGGCAGCGAAGACACCTAAAACCAGCTGTACTGGATCCAGCCAAAGGCTTGTGTTCTGAATAAGGCAAATCCAGAGATAATTCACCTGTGATTTGTACTGTAGTGCCATTGCAGGAACACGACAGCAAAACTTAGTCTGAAACCTGGTCAGAGGAGAGGCCATTAGTGCCACAAAGCCAGTTGGGGCACCTGACATGTGATGAGAGGCTGAGGGAGCTGGAACTGTTCAGCCTGGAGGAGGCTCAGGGGCTCTTATCAGTGTTGGGGGGGCAGGGGGGGGGAAGTTAAAAAGGTGGAACCAGACTCTTCTCAGTAGTGCAATGGGCACAAGAAGCAATAGGCACAAGTTGAAACACGGGAAAATCCATTTAACATAAGGAAACGCTCTTGTCCTGTGACAGTCATCAAACACTGGACGCTGGAATGGCTCACACAGAGAGGTTGTGGAGTGTTCATCCTTGGAGGCATTCAGAACTTGGCTGGCTGTAGCCCTGTTTAGAGCAGGGGGCTGGACTAGATGATTTTCTGAGGTGCCTTCCCACCTCAACAGTCCTGGAAAGCTGCATGTAGATGTGCCAGGAATTTGAGCATACACTAATTTGGGTGCCACCAGTGCCTACAATTCTTATCTTCCTTTTTCTGCTCTTCTTTATGGTGGTTCCAGGCACAGACACACCTGTTCATTTTCCATTCATGCAGTCTTAGCATTTCCATTATAAATTTCTGCACCCCAGCAATCTTTACTGTACTCCCATGGACCTCCATGTCTAAAGTCTGTATCTATGGGTTTAATAACCCTGGGTGAACTTCTATTTTCTCCTATTAATTTGTCAAATTGTTTGTTGAACATATTTATAGTTGGAGGCTTTTTTCTTCCACAACATTGGATGGCAATTAATGTACAATAAATCCCATGGGGGATAAGTTCTTCCTTTTATTTACTTTATAGCTGCTGCCTGGGAATTTGCTTTGGCATCCCCTGGATCTTGTGTCAGGAGAAATAACAAATAATGGGCCCATATTAATCTTTGTATTCCAATCATGGTTTGAAGACTCTAGCATATCTTCCATCAGTCATTTCTTTTCCAAACTGAGGAAGCACAGTCCATTTCCTCTCTTCCAGAAGTTGCTCCAGACTGCTGACCATCCTTCTTGCTTTTCTTTGTTCTTTTCCTCCTCTGCCACATGATTTTTGAGATGTAGGAAGTAAAGGTGTGCACAGCACAGGTGGGCTGAGGTGCTAAACCATGGCATGCTACTGTGTAAGTATTTATGTATTTTATTTGTATTTTTTTCTCTATTTGTTTCCTAATATCTCATAAAATTCCATTTTCTTCATGTGCCTTTACTGAGCACCACAGTTTTCAGCTCATTTACTCTTTCAAAGAATCTGAACAGATCTGTTCTGCATTTCATCCCTATGCTGAAGGCGCCTAGATTGATATCCTGGATTAACGCTATATGCATGCAACTGGGATCCCAAGTTGCTTCCTGCCTGTTTCCCAATAAGCAAGTCAGGCTTCCTGATTTGTACTTTCCTAAATTCCTCAGATGCCTGCCCTGGAAAGCAGTGTCATATTTGCCATCTTCCCTTGCTATGGTACTGACAGATGTTCAGACTGTAAATTGTACCAGCTAGAAGTTTGAGAATTTCATATATGAATTTCGTGGGCAAATGTCACCTGCTTCAGCCAATTTGTTATTGTTTCAGTGATCTGTTTTAAGAAATTTTCTCCTGACTTTTCAATTTGAGACAGTTCTTCCAACTCCTTCTGTTGAAAAGAAAGAATCCTAAGTTTCTCAATAATGAATCACAGGCAAGTAGTTCTTTTGCCTAACTGTACTTCTGCAGGTGCTCCTATTAGACTGTGATTATCTATCGGCCCTAAAAACTCTATGGCAGGCTTTCTGTTTGTGATGTCTTAGAAATAGATTCTTATTTTTAGTTTTTACTATTTTAGAAAGTTCTTTCTCAAAGTGACATTTGTCCTTTCTTACTCTGGTTTTACTTTTGACATGCCTTAATTTAACTATTTAATGGTTTTCTCCATTGTGTCCAAACTGCATATTTTGAAGCATGCCTTCTCGTTTCTGATATTCCTCTTAACTCTGGTGCTTAGCTCTACTATTTTTTGGTCTCACTTTCTTCAAAATCTGCAGTCAGCCATGTATTTTTACCAAAATACCTCTGTACTACTTGTTAGTAATTTTGTTGATTCTTTTTGCTTCTTTCTGTCTTACCAATTAATTGCTCCTGGTTGAGGTTTTCAGGTTTTATATCTTAAGTCCCCGAAGTAGATAGATTGTGAATAGGTCATGGTCAAGATTTTTAAAGGTAAAATTTTGCGTCTCTTCTGGGTTGAGAAATTAATCAAACAGCAGTTTTTTTATTTTTGGAAGTTCTCTGACCAGTTGCTTCAAGAATACAGTCACTGCAGGAAACAGCGCTTGTCCATGTATCTGAGACCATCAAATTGCCTCACTCCTTTGAGCTTTCTGTCCCTCCAGTGGTTCTGATCTCACTCAGCATGTCTCCACTGACAGGTTGATGTTGTTGTCATCCTGTCTTTTCTCAAGTACCAAGAGACCCTTAACCCTTTGCTGTCAGCATTTAAACCCAGACATCCTAGGTCAGATTTTGCACTGTTAGACTTCAACCATTTGCATGGAAAGAAATATTTACTTGTGGTCTTCTTGTCTATTTTGCAAAAATGGAACTTTATTATTGAAATGCTATTGAAAAGTCATTGTTTCCTCTTAGAATTTCATTGATATCAGACCTAAATTGTGTTTTTTCGAAGGATAGAGAGCTTTTATTGCTTTCCCAGGAGGGGATGAGTCATTCCAATCTTTGTGCTCTTTCCACAGCCTTTCATTTTAAAACTCCCCTGACACTCTTCTAACTTTAAGTGCCTACAATGTGACTTTTTTTGATGTAGACAAGAGATTCTTTCCTCTGTAGGCCTATTTCAAAAGTGTCCTTGGTTACTAAATTTTCCTCTTTCCTAATTAGTCCCTGTTCCCTGATCAGAGAGAGAGAGCAGTTAAACAAAGTGCTAATTTATAGAGCATTTGAATAATTATGTACCATTTGCCGAGGTTAATGTACATCCTCTGTTAAAGAAACATCTGTTGCAACAGTGGAGTGGAATCTGGTCTCTCCTGGAGTGGAAAAGGTTGTACCAGAGCTCAAATTAGAGCTATCAGACTGAATTAGTCATGTCGCTTGCAGCACGACTGGTTTGTTCAGAGATATCTCTGTTATCTCCACAAGACAATGCACTGGTTTATGTAATCACACCCTGAATTCCTCGGGGAGTACATGAGTAAAGACAGATATCCAAAATGGGGTTCACAGCCACCAGTGGTTTTTGGCTTTGCAAGTACTCTCCAAGCAGGAAGTAATTTAGGTCCAACAATAGGAACTACAGAGAAGATACTGAGGTTGGAAAATATGTTTGTCACTAAGTAATATATATTTAATTCAAAGCTGGTAGGTGATGCCTCTGTGGGACCAGGATTCACAATTCAGAAAATTCCTCTGGGGTTTGTTACCCAAGACCATCTGTTGAATGTCTTAGATGTAGCAAAAGCACCTGACATGAGGTCAAGGATGTAGAAATTGAATGGCCATTTTGATTATATATACACTTGCAAGATATCCCAAAGGCTTACATAATAAATTATTATTACACAGTATTACAAGAACTTCATACAGGCACTGACTTCTTTTTGACGTTGACTAGTTTCCTGTGTGATGAGAAATTTGACTGACATCATAGATGAATCTGGACCTAGGAATTTTCAGAGAAAGTATCCCAGGCCCATGAATGAAGACAGAACTATGGACATCTTTTTTATTATTTGTGTAAGTATCAATTCGTATTGCAGTCAGTGTAGATGATGTGAAGATTTTGCCTGTTCTTTCAAACTCTGAAGTATCTAACTCAATTTTGCATTAGTAGAATAGACTGAAAATTATATATGAAACCTATCTGCAAAATGTTGATCCATTTGAAACTGTTGATGAAGACAAAAGACACTTTCCTGGCTGAAAATGAATCTGTATGTCTTCATCATAGGTACTCCTCCTGGAGGTAGATACAATTCCTTAAACTTGGTATCTCACTGACTGTTCCGGTAAGTAAAGACTGAACAAGATGAAAGGATTTGGGAATATAATTCATTATTCTAGGAGCTACATATCCAGTAAATGTCCAAAACCATCTGTAAAATATTTTTGGAGTGAATGAGCAAAATGTCACTGAATGTTGCAGTGAAGGAGAAAATGAGAGTTCATTTCCAGGCTCAACCTGGCTTGCTGCTTCCTTGTAATAAGAGACCATTTCAACACAGGCAGCTTATAAATAAAGTCTTCTCATTGAATGTGGAAAATATTGCACACGTTGTGTAATGTATATGTTAAATAAAAAAGTCTCCCTTGTTGGATTGGCGGCTTGAGACTGCTCCATTAGCTCAACAGCAGAGTTGTGGGCCCCTTGGCCCCATCCCATCAACCCTAGCTTGGCTTGGGAAGTTAATTTTGAATTTGGCATTGGCACAAATTTATTTAAGGCAATGTTTGTTAGGTTCTAGCTGGCGGATGGAAAATATTGTATTTGATGCCCAAATTGTGACCTCCTGTGTAGAACTTCAGCAATGACTTCAAACTAAGAATAGGAGAAAATATAAAGTGTAGACATAGATGTGCTTCAGCGTTTCCAGCTACTATGGCTTCAGCCAGCTACAACACTCAACAGCAGAGCCCACTAGATAAAATCCTAGTCCTACAAGTTCCTGTGTGATTGGGCCCTAAAATTCCTTATCAGGAAAAGCACTTTGAACCGAATTTACTAAACAAAAGGGGTTAACAGAATAAGATTTTGCTGGATCTAAGTTGCTCCAAATTAATTTCTATTTCCCCTTCAGTCAAAGTTGGCTGTCAGGTACTTTCAAAGACTTTTCTTTGAGCATGTGCAATTTTCTCTTCCCTTTTCTTAAAAAGAAATTGACAGTGTTTCTGCACTACTAGCTCTATCTACCCTTCAGCAATTTTGCCCTCTTGCCTAGCTCTTTATTTTGTAGATGACTAATATTGTCTCTCCTCATCTTTCTCACCCTCATCTTGCTTCCAGCTCTCATAAACACTGTCATTGCCTTGGTTTCTGTGGCCCACATAGCCTTTGACCAGACTAACAGTGTTACAGAACCACGACACCGTTGCTGGGGAAGCAGAGGGACTTTAATAACAAGATCCTTTTATGAGAGAAGGTAATCTTTCTGGGAAAGAACAAACAAACTTGCTCTTTGTTTTGAAATTTCTTCTGTTTATTTTCAGCTAAACCCCGTATTTTCCCCAAGTTGTTAATGTTTTCAGGTGCCTTTCTTATTTTTTTATGGTTGCTATGACCTTAACATTCTTCAAAGCCGAGTAGCTAAAATTGATTTGGTTTAGACATAGCAATAGAATGAGTCATGTCAGTAAACTTGCTCAACCATTTACTGAAGTCTGGAGCCTCATATGTGTTTGCAGTGCACACGTGCTTGAGAGGAGCCTTGCTTGATGGCTGCCCTAACAGAGACATTCTTTGAGTCCCTTTCCACTTGGGACTTATTCTTGCTACCTCTGAGCACTTGTGACTTTGCTCTGTCTTGTGATGTTTTGGCATCCACAACGACTTGGTGAAAGAGCCCAAGGGTAGAGCTTCATTTGGGAAGGAGGAAATAAGAGAAACACCCCCAAGTTACCCTTTGTGCCCTTGAAGCAGGAGTCGAGTTGGAGAAAAATATGGGTAGCATTCTGGCAGGTAGGTCAGACAAATTAATATATTGACACTTTATTGAAAGAAATACAAGTCATGTGGGATATATGGGATCCCCGTAAGAAGCTACATTTCTTTGTTATGATGTCCGAGATAAAGATGCCAAACTTGGCTTGTGTCATGCATTAATCCAGCGTGTGAGCCCTGGTTTATTTAGAAAATTAAGAAAAAGATGTGCTTAGAAATCATAATTTTTTAGCTAAAATCCTATCAACTTGTTTAAAGGTGAAATCAGCTATAGTTCATTGCCTTCAAACAAACAGAAGACAACCTGGATCATTTGAATATTATATGGCTGAAACTTTTAAAGGTTATTTATGTCTGTGCTACGGTTGCTACAAATGACTCTTGCTCAGATACACTGTCGAAAGATTCAAGAACATAGAAAGTATTTTTGAGTACTGCAGAGGCACAGATGGGGTAGTTATAGTTGTTCTGGAAAGTATGTATCTGAATTTCATTAATCTTATTCATTCAACCATACTTTTCTAGGAAAGAGACACACTGCCACTGAGTGCCCAGGTTTTTTTTGAACTCAGTTATCCCAACTACATGTACAAAGAGCTGCAAACACACTAAAAGTCAGCTCTAGCAACATCTTTAACTTGGTGGTCAGCAAATTATAGGAAATGCTCTTCCACTAATCTTGCCAATACATTTCCGCAAACTTTCTCCCAGTAACCACATTGCTCCTGCTACCCAAATCACTGTAGTTCCTTGAGCTGCATTTCCAAGTGGCTGGCTGGTGGCTGTTGAAGAATGTCTTGAATGTAGATGGGTGGGTGTCAACAATGTGACTGATTCTTGGTGGAAGAAAGTCCGTGTGCAGTGCTTGAACTTAAAGATGTGCATAAATAGGCCATGGTAAACACCAGTATGTTGGCTTTTTCTGGTGAGACTGCTTTTAAAAAGGCACATGAAAAACATGGCCTGCATCTTTCTGTTGAATGATACAAACTGTTATTATTGCTGCTTTTGAACCAAGGTGTACCTGTAAAATTGTATTCAGTGGTGCTTCCAGGGAACAGGGAAGTTTTAAGTGGTTTGAAGAATGTCTGAGATGCAATTTACAAGTATGCTGATATCATGAAAAGTGAGGAGCCTTGTGGATCTAGTAAGTAACTTTGAACTCCCGTAGCCCTTTGAGCAGAACTGGAATACAACAATATATATTATCTGAAGCAAATTATTTTTTGGAATATGTCTGTCACAAAGACAGCATAGCTGAGCTTCTGAATACAAATAGTAAATATTAATAGCCAGACTTCAGAGGAATTCTGCTGATTTGTTCAGGCTATCATCTCAGGATCTCAAGCTTGAAGGAGATACCAATGCAATCTGATGTAAAGTGAAACAGCTGAGTTTTGCACATGACAACCCAAGTATCCGTGGGGACCCACTGAAGCAATGCTGGCTGTAGTGAAACAGTTTAAAAAGCAGCCTTGAGCTAGTCTAGCTGTTTTGCAGTGTGTGGCACATGTAAAAAAACATCTTTGTACAGGTTCAGTAGTATTCTTTGGCACACTGACATTTTTGTAAATTATGTCTTTTGCATTTAATATTTATGTGGAATCTGTTTGTATGTTAGTGTTTATGATGGGATAGCTTCAAAAGGTTTGGAATTCCAGATTCAGCTAAGCATTTAAAAGGTCAGAGGCTTGTCCAAGGCTTATCCAACCTCTAAAGTATGAAAACCCAGAGTGGAAACAGTCTGATGGGAATAACATATTGCCCTCAAATGGAGCCTGTCTTCTAACCACTTTTGTTCCTTTTTTTTCTGACCTCCATTTCCTTGTTTCTGTGCCATTCCTGAACTAGGATCATCCCTTAGACTAGGCCTTAATGCCCTCGTAAGTCATACATTTCCTAAGGACTGATTACTTCTACAAATCCCACAGATGCTAAATCAGGTCTGCTGTACTCAAGTTTTTACCCTGCTACCCGGGACTGTTTTATATCTGCTGCATTATGTGATTTTTGTGCTGTTTTATTATTTTTTACATAAACTTTTGATTGAAGGAATACATCTTATTCCTGGAGTGGAAAGCCAATAAGGCTGGTGACTCCTGCATCCAGCAGAGTGTTTTTGTAGTTCTGTAGAGGCTGCAAAGGAAATTGTGTCTCTAGTCCAAGAAAGTTTGCCCTTACTGTAGGCAACTCAATCATCCCTCTGGGAACACACTGGGAAAGCACTCTTCACTCTCCAGTGTTATTTTGGTGTGGATGTGAGAAAAAGCAAAAGAACAAAATTAAATAAAAAACCAAAATGAAATAAAATTTCTAAAATATTTCTTTTCTCAGGCTCTCTAGTTGGGTTTTTTTGGTATTTTCTGCTTATAGTTAAGGTGGAAATAATGGCAAGAGAAATTCCTTGGTGACATTTTGGTGCTTTCATCTGGAGCCACTTGTTACAGAGGAGAAGACAACTCTTTAAAGTCTCAGTTAAGTTCAATTCAGGATTTATACAAATTTTGGATTAATTTGGAATCCAGGTAATCCAGATCTGAAACCACTCAGTCTTTGGTGAATTTGAATTTTCTCTTTGGAATCCAAATTACTGGCAATTCTTTCCCCTCATTAAAAAAAGAAAAAAAAAAAAAAAGGCTGATACAAAGTGCCTCAGAACTACAAAGCATTTAAGACCTGATTTGGGATTTTACCATCTGAAATTCTGCCCCAGAAAGCAGTGGTGCCATGTAGGATGGATGTGCTCTGTCTGTCCTTCTGTCTGATACGGGCAAAGTAACCTCTTACCTGCTCTACTCTTGCTCACTCTGCTTTGTTTCTCCTTCTTTGATGGGTAGATTTTTAATGCTGATTATTTTCTAGTTGATTTTGTTTTGTTCTAATTGTTCTTTTCGTCACCTCAAAACTCCATGACAGGCAGGGTCAGCAAAGAAGGCAGAGGGAGATTCTTTGTCTCTGAAAATATGGGCACAATGAGAAAACCATACCCAACTGGAAACAACCACCACGCCTGTTTTCTTTACAGAAATGCTTTATTCTAAGAGAGCATATAAAAAAGTAGAGTGCCATAAGTTTCATGAATAAGTTCTCACAGAAAGTGTAAACAACTAGGAAAATTGTTCCTCCACCCGTATTTGTTTCTCTCTCTCTGTCTGAGTGGTAGCCCTAAGCCTATGTGAATTACTGTGTCAGGGGAGGCCTGCCAAGCTCTCTTTCCGAATAGTGCTAGGATGTCTCTGGAATCTGCTCTGTGTGAGGAAAGCACAGACAGTACCTTTCCTCCAACTCTCACAAATTAGTTTGGTAAATAAAATACA